>OW119924.1:107575386-107877886 GCA_933210815.1 Meta bourneti
ATACCAACAGATTTTTTTTCTTTCGGTGAAATTCTGTTGGCGTAAAACCGCCGACTTAAATAAACAAGCACGATCGAAAAGAGCGCCATTTACATTGTAGTTCTCGAATCCTGAAAGTAAGCAAATAATAAATAACGGAGAACCAACCAAAACAAAAAAATACAACGAAGCAATCGTTATGCAAAAGCAAAAGGTAGGGAGAAGAAAAGCAAATAATAACACAAACGGAGAGAGAGAGAGGCAATACACCACGCGCGGCAAGTTGTCGAATTCCCCTTTTCCAATCGGAATGCAAAAGCGCAGAAGTTGTAGAAAACAAAATGGCAACAGCGCTGGAAATTTTCCAGAAGATATTCAGATCAGCAACTCAGCGAGGGAGGAAAAAAACAGCAAAATTCGGAACGAAAGAACCTTTCTTCTGGAAAACACACTAGACAATCGGTGAGCATGGAAGATATTCCTCAGTCATCTGTGCAAACATTCTCCCCGGGTTTGTTAGATTCGAAGGACCCCTCTCGTTAGTATTTCTGTTAGGAAAGAGTTCTAGAACAGTGGAGTTGAGGTGGAAGGAAAAATAATCTGGAGTAGGTCTTCTAATCGTTACAGAATAATGTGATCGCGTTTTCCTGGGGTTAGGGTGGATGTTTACAAGGTACTTCCAACCAAATCGATCTCATGTAGCTTGTGATCGCTGCCGACAGGCTAATCATTCTCTTCGGTACAAGATATTTTCACTTCATATGCTTCCATTCCGTGGAGTGTTTTCCAGGGATCTTTGATAACGAGACACGTTGGAATTGTCTTCGGTACATGGTCCATTGTCTCATTCCTCTTTTTTGTGTCCGGAGCCTGATAAACAGGATAATTAGGATAAGTACTTCCTGATTTTCTCAAGTGTTACAGAGAAAAAATTGGCATTGGACATTCACTTGCATAAAAACGACATATTCCCTGCAGTTCTCATCAGGTGCTTGCAGTTTTTATTTCGAAAGTGGGAAGTACACATATAAGCCCAAATTATTTAATTTGATCGTATTCGATAAGGACTTCCTTTGATTTATAGGGGCCGCGATAGCCCGGTTGGAAAAGTAACGGATTAGAAACCGAATCCAACCAAAGATCGTCGTGTACAACCATACATGTTAAATCTGTCGGTGCCTCAAATGTCCTCACGTTGGCGTGGTGTTTGGAGAGTGGGGTGCCAACTCAGGTGTGACCTCGCCATCCGACAATGGTTCAAAATTACGTGGTGTTATTCTAGGATCTCTCCCTTCGGGTTTGATCGTCGCCAACAGTCCGTTGTGTTGCTCCAGTGCGACGTTAATTAAAATACCTACCTACCTGGAAATTCAGACATATATTTTAATCTTGTCTAAGTTCTAAAACTGTGTAAAATTCGAAATATTGAGGAAATGTTTTTTAATTTAGTGATAAAAACAAAATCTGCAGTGAATCTACACTGAACTCTTTTGACCGCTCTACTTTTGGTAAAAATATTTCTAAAAACAGTGTAATATTAAAATTTGGGTTACTTATTTCAAAACGCTGATAAGATTATTTTTAAGAAGGAATCAAGCGTATATATAAGGATATGTGTGGGATATTTCCTCTTCACATTCTCACTGCATCATACTTCACAGATCAAAGTGGTAGTATATCCAAGATTCTTTGATCTTCAGCTTAACCACGTAGTTCAAAGACTATTTCAAATCGATTCGTAGAACGCGAATTTAGATATTTCCATTTGGAAGGTTTAAATATTGCGGTTCCACTTTGATCTTAAGAATTATTGCAAACCACGGCGGGGATTTCTTTCGAAATTAATGTCATTATTTTCCGCCATTTTAATATACTTCTAATCCTCTTTAAAATTCCTGGGGCACGGCAAATGTAAGTGAATTTCGAGAACTGCAATAAGCGAACAATAAAAAACACTTATCTTCCTTTTTAGGACAAAAGCAATTTTCTTATCTCTCCAAGAAAAAAAATGAAAAGAAGTTAAGTAAAATACATTATATCTGGCATGATACGATAATGCAGAAAAAGTAGCTTGAATTGTCCTCGGCATTTAACGGTGACACATGCAAATAACTCAGCTTAAAAATTCGTCTCCCAGTGCCCCCCATATTCACTCATAAATTCGAATTAGTACCTAAAAGAAGGGAATACCGTGAATAGTTATTTCCACATGCTCTCGCGAGCTGAAAGAACCCCGAACCTTTTATGGATCATTTAAGTTCCTTTTTCCAAATTCCCCTCAACGATGCAATGACTTTCGAAGGAGAAAAAAAAAAGAACGCATAAAAAATGTCGTAGCAGACGATTTTACTCCAGAGTGAAAGTGGCAGTGAAATATCATTTCCGTTCTTTTCATAGAGGAGAAAAAACGAAATAACTGCAGACGATACCATTCTTTCTTTCGTTTTTATATGAAAATAAAAAAAGAAGAGAAATGGGAAAAAGACAAAAGCCAAAGAGTGAAAATATAGGATTGGAAAAAAGAACTTTTGAAACAGAAAGGCTTCCATATAGAAGCGGATATTTAAAATCATCCGTTAAATTATAAAAGAAGCTCAGTGCTAGACCGTAACCGCAGCTGCTGGGTTAATGATTTAAATGGGTAAAAGATATAAAACAAAATCCAAAAAGTTCTTTTCCTAATATGCAAGCGATAGTGGATAAAGTATTTTCTTTCCTGATATGATTGGAAAAAAACCTCTTCCAGAATTACTGCGAAATGGCTGGAAATGCCCTTTAAATTCAAAGGCAAAAACTACCGAAAGCTATAAAACATATAACTGATAATACGAGTGACGATAAAAGAAGGGACTTAAATTCAGCGCTTATAGTAATTCGGAATAGATATAAAGAGGGTAATGTGTGAATTTGAAGTCTTAGATGAATGGGAAAAAAACTTGAAACTATTCATGTAAGTGCAGAAGACTTCCCTTGAACTGTACAAGCCATTTGAAAGACGGGGACCGTTTGAATATTAAATAGTCTCAACAACGTAGTCTTTTCAGACTATTTCTAAACGGGATTTATTTTTATATGACCCGAATGTGTGAACAGTTCTAGTCATAATGAGCGTTGGTAGACTGGATAATGACACGCATTTACTGTATTTAAAAATGAAATCTTCTCTCGGTCTTATATAATCTCAGCAAAGCCTGTGTAAAAACAACTTTTCTCGGAGCATAACATTGGATTTTAGGAAATAATAATAAAATATTTCACTTTCACTAATGATAACTTGAAATGTTTAAAATGAGAAGGGGTGGGTGATATAAGAAACAAAAAAATATGTCGTTATTTTGTTACTGATTAAACTTTCTTTTTCGAATTGTTTCTTACAATTCTCGATAAACCGTTCACAGTTAACTGATAGAATAAATGAGCCATCGGCAATTTGGCTGATTGATAAAATTCGACTTCAGTAGTGGCTAGTTTTTAAGCTTAAATTGGTTACATACGTCAAATTTACGTACAGTACACACATTCCAATACTGTATAACCTAACAATGTTACCAATCTAGGGTTAACTTACTGTTTCCTTGTGCTCAAAACGAAGTATTTTGAATGTAAGCAAACAAACTAGACGGTCTGCGAAAATTTTACTTCCTGTATCCAAATGCTCTCGCATGATAAATATCGGGTTGCCCTAAAATGTAATTTATGGCCGTTTTGGCAACTTTGACGTTTAATATAACTAATGTTGACAAATCAATCAATCCAGAATTTATACTTCGAGCAGTAAGAATTGAAAATTTACAAAATTTAATAAGAGATACGCTGAGTTGAATAGAAATGAAACGTAGCATATGTGGTAGGTAGTTTAATTTATGCCGCACTAGAGCATACATCGGGCTCTTGGCGACGGTCTGGGATCAATACTGAAGGGAGAGATTCAAGGACACATCTTGTGATTTAAACCACGGTCTCCTAACGAGGTCAATACCTCACCCATCCAACGTGAGGACATCTTAGGCCAAGGCAGATTAAACTAGTACCAGCTCCCCCGTATACGTCTTTAGTTGGATCGAGTGTCAAAGTCGCAACCCTCCGGTTGATAATCAGTGACTCTAGCAACTGGCTACCGCGGCATGTGTGATGTACAGGTAACCCCGTATAACACGGGAGTTATGTTCCAAAAAATTGCCGTGTTATGCGAATCCGTGTTATACGAAACAAAGAACTAGTACGAAAAGGGGGGGTTAGGTTCCAAAAATTAAAAAACATGCTATTACATTATATTTTCATAATTAAGATAAATATCTTTATTAAAATTTTCTTAAGAAGTAATACATATTAATGTGAATTAAACAATGTTTTCTTCGTCATCACTAAGCACTATTAGTCGAGGGTGTTTTCTTTTTGGTAAGATATCCTCATCCTCTGAGTGACAGCCACGAGATCAGTGATGCCATATATTTTTTAAGTCCTTTATTTATCAATTCCGTTTTCTCCCTCGCTCCAGTGACACTTATTAACTATGCTAAGAATCTTCCAGAAAGTTACGTCATGCCATGTCATGCGTGTCCGTCTAACAAATTACAGATGAGCTAGTTTAAAAACAGCGAATCAGGAAGTCCAGCTCCCTTGATTGACAAGACCATCTCCCCTGATTTGCGACCCCCTGAAAAACTGATAAAAAGTTTGGAGAGGAAGAACACGCTCTCTTTTTTTTTCGCCTCAGTCCAACGACCTTGCAGTTTTGTGAGAAAGAAACGCATTAAGCGTTCTTGCCATTTTTTCTTTTTGGTGACGAGCGGGGATCCCCGAGAGACACCATGTCTCTTCTAAGCTAAGTTACTTTTTATTTAATTTATCTCGAGATAATATCCGCGCGTGTAGTTCTTAGGATATTCCCATGCTACACCGTTTAAATTAAACTTTCATAATGCCCGTCCTTTTCGCATCGTTGTTCCAATCATTCCATAAAAGTACCGTGTTATACGGGGATGTTCCCAGTTCTCGAACCGTGTTAGAGTGAATCCGTGCTATAAAAGCACCGTGTTATACGGGGATGTTCCCAATTCTCGAACCGTGTTAGAGTGAATCCGTGCTATAGAAGTGCTGTGTTATACGGGGGTTACCTGTACATGAAACGATTAAGAAATGATTTCAATATCAAATCTACAAGACACTTGATTATTATAGTTACATCAGAAGAGTCATAAATTTGTAAGTTATAAGGTCCCTCTGATGGTGATACATTCGGCATGATAATGGAAAGCAATTTGCGAATGCTGTTCCAGATACGCTTTATTCCGTGGGTGCAACTGACGGTCAAGCATATCCCAGACGTACTCAATGGGAAACAGATCCTGTGATCTCTGTGGCCAAGGAAGGGTTTCGACATAATGGTGTTATTTTGGGGTTAGACGAACCGTGCATTGCCTTATTGTATCGTGTATATATTTTATTAAATTTAAAGTTCAAACTTATCTTCAAATTGTAATTTATTTTTAGCTATACAAATAGCAGTGATGAGAATTATAAATATGATATTCACATATCACTGCATTAGACAGTAAAAATATAACACCGTTAAAAATTATAAATATATTCACATATCAATGAATTCATTAAACAGCAAACAAAATAAGAGTAAACATGTATAAATACAAAATTAAATCACTCATATTCGGATACCTATGCAATTCATTTTTCTTCTGTTTCGTGTTGTCCTTCTTCAGCAAAAACCAGTAGTAATTCACCATTGAGAGATCGCACCTCCCTTGATACATGTCCTCCATAGTTCGGATAACTCGGTGAAACCTGATTCTTTAGTCATAGCTTACTGCTCCTAGGGTGGTTGCCAGGAAAGAAATCCAGACGAGGATCTAGGATATGTTTTTGAGGACCTTCGGCACCCCAAGTTCCTATAGTTCTTGAGCTCTTGAATTAGCTATTGGTAGTTCTCCTCTTAGTGGTTCTCCAGAAGTCTATTGACCACATATGCTGATGATCGTCTTACCTTAAGTTGTCATCAGCACTGAAATACATGAAGCAAAGGATGACATGAAGGAAAGAATAACACAAAAAAAGGATGGCCGTCCGCCATTCAAGTCGCCTTCCTTTGTCGTACGAAATCGTTCTTCTCCTAGAACGTTCTTCCAAAAATTTTTTGCGGAAATCGCTCCAGTCCTTCTGAAATGTTCTCGTAACTCCTTCTTACCGGAAGTCGCTCGTGTTCTGCTTCTGGAATGTTCTCGCAACTCCTTCTACCGGAAATCGCCGGTTTTCATCGTTGATGAGTCAGTAATTGGACGATTCATGGGGTATCACATACATGTACTCTTAACTATAAAGTTCCACTTTTGATGCCTGGAACCAAAAGGTTCAACTTGTTTGGGAAGACGTAGGTCTTGAACGAGATCATTTAGTTCATTATGCTCAATCAGGTGGGGCTCGTTTAAGGGCTTAAGAGTGTACAGAGGCTGTTGGGACATTTTTTGAACGATTTTGATGAGCTGTCAAAAATTGTATGCTACCAAAGAATTTTATTTTCGCAGCAGTTAAATAGTTAAATATAACTTATCGTCTGTTCACTCAGAGTTTTGTTTTATTTCAAAATGGCGCTTTTAAATAAGCAATGGATGGAAGGCTATGTTTCCTCTCTTTCCGAAGAGAATTATGCTTATTCAATTATTCAAACACGCTGTAAAAGTCATGGTTTTTCGATATTTATTTAAAGGTACGATAAGTAATATTATTAATGAGAAAGGAAAAAAACATAAAAGTTGAAAAATACTTCCAAAAAAGTATACAAAAAAGAAAAAAATTCTGAGAATATTTGTAAGGTAAGATCTTTAATTTTAAGAGAATCCGCCAAGTCAAAGGATTATAGCAAAGTGAACGTGAGAACTTTCTCTAAGAGATTTATTATTGTTGCCAGTTTTGAATATAATGGAAAATTAAAAGTAAAAAGAGGGGAAAAAATGTAAAAATCAACTCCCACATATTATCAAGACCCTATTTTATCCCCAATATTGAAAAAAGAAATGCCATATATTTACCCACAGTGCCAACAATCAGTAGAACTGCATCAGGGTAAAGCAAGCAGCCGCACATCTAAATCGACTATTAAATTCTTGGAAAAAATGGAACAAGAAACTGGTATCAAGTCAATACCCTTTACTGATATTCCTGCTAAATCTCTAGATGTTTCACCCATACACTTTTGGACTTTTAAAAAGTGCATTATCGAAACGTTGACCGAAAACTATTCAAGTACTGGACAACTGTGGAACAAGAATGGGACAAAATACCGCTGTCGATACTACAAAAGTCATTATTATCATGGAAATTAAGGTGTAGAAAGATAGTTATCAATAAGGGCTATCCAATGGAACATTTAAAACACAAAAATTTGATATAAAAAAATTGAGCTTCATTCCATTAAAATCGTTCAAAAAATGTCCGAACAGCCTCTGTATATGTAGGATCAGGATCATCATGTGTATCGATGTCTTCCTCACCAACATACAGCACATGTTTCGTTTCAATGAAAAATACTACGGTAGCCGGTTCGGTTTCCGTTACATATTCTCTACCAGTGAAAGCAACCCGTGATACTACTGTGACATCTTAGCGCCTAAGAGTCTAGGATGGCCGGCTGCAGACCCGGAAGTTTCCTGTTAAGAGTCCTTCACTACTGCGCTTGCGCATGTGAAGAGGATGAAAAACAGTTAGCTCACGGACTCCGTCTAGTTGAGACGTCTTCGTAGCAATTCGTAAACTTTAATATGAAATTAAGCATTTTGTTTCGCGCGTCCATTGTCAACCCATGTTTTGTCTGTTTAAAAATAAATGTTATTTTTTAATGTCCAAAAACAGTTTGGAGTAATTCGTCACACTACCCATAAAATATCAGAAGGCGAAACATAAAATAAAAAAAGATCTGGTGTCATTTTACTTGATTAAAAGCTTTAATTTTGAAAGACAGTAAACAATAAAAGCCCATTAAACAGAAAAACTTTGGGGCCATTTTTTAGATTAGATCTGAAAACAGCACTCCAAAATTAGTAATAAACAGTCAACCTTTTACTTGTTATAAAAACCTTGAACTAGTGTAATCAATAAGCAGTGCACAGACGCTTCTATGAACTTTGCAAGTTGAGACAACTACTTTATTAAATAGCACTTCAGATATATAACACGAGTTGGAATGTACAGATATTTATTACACATATTAGTGTTAAACAGTTAAAACACAAATATATTTATCAAGCAACAAAATATCTTTAATGTTGCGTGTCAGTAGTATGCAAACTACACTGAGTGGAAAAATTTAAAAAACAGGTTTTTTCAAGTGAAAATACAGAACTATTATGTGTTTTAAGCGTATTTTTCACGACTCGGAACTTTTATGCATTCCATTTTTCTTGCAGAGAAAAGTTGCGTTATTGAAATGAGAAAATTGTTTTCAGGTTTTATGTTCCCCATGTGCTCAGAGTAGTAAAACAAAACTACGTATCATGTAGTTTAGAACAAGACAGCAAAGTTTTGCGACGTTGTAAATTTTCAAACGGCGCACAGCATCCTACGAAATATAGAACTGCAGTCGTAAAATTGTTTACTGCGTTTTCGAACTTGTTGCTGGTTCTTTTGAATATTTTGTGCTAGCTGTGACAACGCCGACTGAAAGATAATTCAAACAATATTAGCTTGGTTTTTACGAAGTCAAATGACTTGAGTAAATCTGGGTTAGACAACTCATCTGAGTGATAAATACCATCTTAAGGCAATTTAATGTTTTGTTTGTCGAACAGTCTAGGTATTTTCAACTTTTTATGATAGTCTTAAATTGTGAGAGCTCTCGCTCTCTTTTGTTTTTCGTGGTAACACTCAAACAACTTTTTGTAGAACTCGCCATTTAGATTTAGGGATTAGGTTTTGGCTCTAATTAGTCGCTACTACACAGCCTTTTAATGTGTGCCGACTTGCACTGATTTATTTTTGTCTTTTTCAAAACTCAATTCAATTTTAGATCAGTGGTAGGTATCTAATTAACGTCGCACTGTAGCAATTCAACGGTCTTTTGGGTGGTCCGAGTTTCGAAATCGCAAGCTTCCAGTTGCTAATCCGTTGCTCTACCAACTGGGCTAATGCGGCCCATATTAGATCAGTGATTTAAGTCAAGCACAAAAATCAATATAAGAAAAATTTAAAATTGTCAGAACATGGTTTATTCAAAGATGAATTTGGTTCCAGCGCAATTGTCACAAAAATATTCTAAGATTAAGTTAAAATATTTACAGATAGTTGGTAGTTAAATTTACGTCGCCCTGGAACGAAACAATAAAACATACAGAAGAAGCAATTAAATACTATAAAATTACACTTACATTCAAAATGTGAAGGTTCTTTTCAAACGGACGTAAATAATTTGCATTCAAAACAAGTTGTCAAGTATTTTGATTTTAAATTTTATTTTCCGCATTGCAGAATAAACATCCCTTGGAAATATTCAAAAACAAGTAAATCTTGGAATTTACCAGTAAATTTGAACATTTGTTTTTGTAGAAAGATAAACATTTACAAACATCGTTATTTCCAGGAAACTTTTCAAATTTTCAATGCATCTTGTTTAGAGAGCTATTACGTTATTTAAAGATCTTTTTCTGTGAAAACAAGCTCTTTTGTAAGCAATAAAACTGAATTGCTTTGAACTTAACAACTGCTTTAATTAACTGCGTTTACTCAACAATTTTATCTTTTGCAAACAAAATGAATTATCGTTTTAAACATTCCGCCAGGGCATATCCTTGAGAGTATTTACAAGTTAATTTAGTGGTCTTCCTTTGGAGTTGAACAGTTTCTTCTCCACAGAATCACAACTACAGTTTCTTATTGAACGTCTTATGGTTATTTGGAAACTGTTTATGTTGTTGTCATAACGTCCTGGTAAATGTCGACAGTTATCCATATGTTGTATTTGCACCTCATGTTTTCGTGCTGGATTCAGACATCCTCTGGTAGGTCTTGCAATTGATCAACACAGGTGGGTGAGCTTTCGAGGGGCCACTCTAAAGCATAGTGCATTGTTGTTCCCTCTAAAACACTGACGGGTTGGTCTGTGATAACCCGAAATGTGGCCTTAGTTTGGAGATGGGCCATGGTCAATGTTAAATACTAGACTAACGAGATCGAATCCAACCAAAGACCGTCGTGTACAAAGGGGACTGGTGCACGTTAAATCTGTCGTAACCTCGAATGTCTTCACGTTAGCGTGGTGTGGATGTTCGGAGAGGGGGTTTCCAGCTTAGGTGCGACCTCGCCAACTGACCGTGGTTCAAAAGTTCATGGTGTTGTCCTCGAATTTTGATTCAGGACAGTCGCCAATAGCCCGTTGTGTTGCTCCAGTGCGACGTTAATTAAAAATGCCATACCGAAACTGAACAAAAGCTTCGGCTTGAAAATCAAATCTTTATTTTTCCGGGCTTAAACGGAGGAAAAAATCACTACAAAAGACAAATGTTCTACGTGAAATGGTAAACTGAAGGAAATGGGTATTAATTTCTGGAGAATTATATCTTAAGTGAGGCCATATATCTTACCCTTACGCAGGGAGAATGGAAAGTAGAAAACACGGAATGTCTCATCTAAAACTTACACAAACTCAGCCTGAAATAGCTTCGCCATCTGCGAAATGTATCATCTCGTAAAAATCGCACTAGAAAGTTTTTACTGTCCTGTCTGCCCAAGAAAGCAGTTCGTTAAATTTATAGGGTGTAGATGCTTTTTTAGTGCGGTTGAGAAATGAAATCAAATATTTTTTTGAATCTTTTTCTGCTTATTTATTAGAATACTTTAACAACATTTCCGAAGATGAAACTTTAATAATCGTGCTTAAGCCACGCAACTATTTGTCAATTTTAAGTAAGTTACGGGGACACAGTATCCTAAAAATGACTAAAAAGTCGAATTTTTTTATTATCTTACATTAATTATACTACTTTTAAGAATATGTTTGCAAGATTTTATAGCTGTAGCTGCAATATTTAGCGAGTTATGAATTTTTATAAGTTAATTCTTTCATTTATTTAACTGCCATTTGAAACTTTAAAGTGCTTTTTCTCCGATTTTTATTTTTCATTACTACAGTGTATTTAAAATGCTAAGGCTTTTTTTCTAATTGATGTAGTTTTGAAACTTTTTGTGGTTGTTTATTATGATATATTTAATAACTTTGTGCATGGAATAAGGATTTGGAAGAATAATTATTTTTCAAATATTGATGAAATCAACTATGACTGTTTTTTTGCTGTTTTTCACAGTGTTTGTTAGAAAAATATCTGTAAAAAAGTAAATAACAGTGATACTCATAATCCCATGCACAAAATTGTAGGGAACACTTCATGGAAGGTAAGTAAATAAAAATATTTGAAAAAAATTAAAATTTGAAGACGGAGTAGGAATTTAAAAATATTGAAATATTTTTATAGAAATTTAATTTTTTAGTTATTGTAAATGTAAAAATGATTTTTTTCTTTTATAATGTACATTTAATGTGTATTGGAACAAGGTACACAAAAACATTTTGTTGTGAATATGAAAACAAAAAAAAATGTTCAAAGGGTACTGTGTACCGGCATTTTGATTTGCTTATAGCATAATAAATATGAGCACATTGGCTTGCCATTAAACTTCTACCAAAATTATTTAACTTGTTAATATTCTTTTCTTCTGCTTTTACGGGGCCGCGGTAGCCCGGTTGGCAGAGTAACGGATTAGCAACCGGAGGGTTGCGAGTTCGAATCCAACCGAAGACCGTCGTGTACAAAGGGGGCTGGTGCACGTTAAATCGGTCGTGGCCTCAAATGTACTCGCGTTGGCGTGGTGTGGAGTTTGTAGAGTGGGGTGCCGGCTCAGATGTTGACCTCGTCATTTGACCTTGGTTCAAAATTACGTGGTGTTGTCGGATTTTATATGTACGTTTAATGTGTGCTCACACGTATTTTCTACGTGTGAGCGGTTAAAAGCACAAAATCAGTTGCTCATTTTCACAATATTGTGGTAAAATTGAAGAAATTAAAAACGAATTCTATAAACGTTTTAATGATTTCAAAGAGTTACAAAATAAATTCTCTTTTTATTAGGCCTTTTTCCTTCGAAGTTGAAAATGCTCCTACTTCGATACAACTGGAATTAATTGATTTCCAGAATGATTCCGTTTTAAAAGACAAATATCAAGAAGTAGGAATTCTCAAAATATATTCTTATTTAGGTGAAAAATACCCGGAAATTAAAAGGTTTGCTGCACAAATTTTATGCTATTTTGGGAGTACGTACTTGTATGAGCAACTATTTTCGTCCATGAAATTAAATAAAACGGTCTACAGATCAAGATTAGCTGATAAACATCTATCTGCCATAATGAAGATTGTCTGTTCTCAGTCTTTGAATCCAGATATTGGAAAACTAGTAGGAGGAAAGCGCTGGCAAGTTTCCGGTAAAAAAAATTAATTTTAGTTTTTTAAAACGTTAAATAACAGCAATTATGTAGCAATATTATAAATTATTACCCTAAATTCACTTAATGACATAATGTGTTTTAATTATCCTATCCCTATTCCTGTGTGTGAATCCTCACTTCAAAATATAATTTTAAGAAAATTTGTAAATGTGATGTGGCCCGCGTGAATTTTACCAGTTGCATTAAATGGCCCGTGTTTTAATTGAGTTGCTGTAGAGGTTAGAAATGCATCTGGGAGCTCCATTAGTGTCAAAACAATCCGCAAAAGAAGGGCCTACCCGTTACTAAATAGAATAAAAAAGCACTTTTTCTGAAAAACATGCAGTGTCCAAATACTTTTGTCTATATAGTGTATGTGTGGAAATACCAAAATGCTTCCTTTCAACACATTATACTGATAATTTCTTTTAATTTGAATCCTCAGACATAGATTTGTTAACAATTCAACACCAATGTATTCTTGTCTCCGATATCTAGGACTTACCCTAACTCTCTGAACGTCACGAGATTTCCGTGTAGTGTAGTGTTGATTTTACCTCGCAGCACACATAATGACTAAATAAACACATGTATTGGGTGAAAGAATCCTAGGAAAAATTCTATTGGTCAAGTAGAGCCAAATTGGTTAGGTGTCATGCAGGGAAGATTGAACAACGAATGTGTGCGAACCTCCCTGAAAATTAAATTTAATTTAACGAGCAGTTTTACTCAAGCGTAAATGGAAACGCGTTTACTTATACGTGTTGACCTTTACATTTCTAATGATCAAGTTCATCTCGGCATTTTATACATCGAGTTTTTTCGTGACCCACAAAAGCTGGAAATATTGAGGTGTTATTGTTTTGCATATCTGTGTCGGGTATGAAAGTTACACAACCGAAACGTCCGAACGAGTAATTCTATGATACACATCGCTAATTTTACAGAAGAAGCGATAAAAGCTCAAAAATATTTATGTCAATAATACATGGGTAAGTGAAGCATGAACCCTTACTCCACTCAGCATTTTGCAAATTTGACTGTTTATTCAGGAGATTAATGGATCTTAATGTAAAGAAATGGATCTTAATGTAAAGAAATGGATCTTAATGTAAATGGCTCTTAATGTAAATGGCTCTTAATGTAAAGAAATGGCTCTTAATGTAAAGAAATGGCTCTTAATGTAAAGAAATGGCTCTTAATGTAAAGAAATGGCTCTTAATGTAAACAAAATAATTAGAGTACCAAACCCCAATAGGTGTTTCATAGATACTTAACTCTGTAAACAAATAAGAGTCCGACAGGAACGTGAGACGAATGTTCCTGATAGACCGTTATTCCTCATACCAGCATGCGACTTCCTATTAGATTTTGATCCTCAACACCATCAATTGGTTACTTGAGAATTAACTGTAGGTAGGTACTTTAATTAACGTCGCACTGGAGTACTACACAACGTGCTATTGGCGACTGTCCGGGATCAATCCCAAAGGGAAAGATCGAGGACAACACCATGTAATTTTGAATCACGGTCCGATGACGAGGCAACACCTGAGCTGGCACCCCATTCTCCAAACTTCCACACCAAGCCAACGGGAGGATATTTGAGGCCACGAGAGAGTAAACGTGCACCAGCCCCCTTTCTACACGACTGTCTTTGGTTGGATTCGAACTCGCAATCATCCGATTAATAAATGCGTTACTCTTCCAACCGGACTACCATGGCCCAATTAACTGTAGGAATCGATGTCTAATTATATATATAATTGACATTTTCTGCGGGAAATCGGCTCATATGCAGAATTTTTGAAAATTGAGATTTTTATGGAATAATGGTATATGTAGTAATATACCATTATTCCATAAAAATCTTAATTTTGGAAAATTCTGCATATGAACGGATATCATGCCGAAAATTTCAATTAATATCTAAGCGACAGAGAATATTGTTAGAAACGCACATCAATGTACGTCTGAGTCGAAGGAATTGCCAGGCCATAAGAAAACACATGTGGAGAACTAATGTGACAGATATTTAAGAACTGAGTTTTTCTCCTGATTAATTACCAATCTTGAAGACACCCGTCCCGACAGGTGATAGATCACTTTGATTCTCCCAGTTTCCGACAAGCTTTTAGCTCTCAGAGAGAACTTATTGTTGCCGTATGATGGCGCCGTTCAAGTGCATCGCGAGATTGATTTTACTGTCGCAACTGAAGTGAAGTAGGGGAACATGGCTTCAAAAATTTACTCTCAGTTCTGCCCCCCTCCCCTCCTTCTAACCCAATCGCCGAGTTCGCAGTGCTGTAACGAGGATTCCGAGTTTCTTTTTGCCATGTTACGGAAGAAGTGCTCCTTCGCATGCAATTAGTGAAGAGGATTCAGCATTCCATGAACTGGCTATAGCGAGCGTAATTTGAGCGAAATATGCTTTCTCTGCTTTGGTTTTAGGAGTGAAAAGAAGCAATATTTGAACTGCGTTTCATTCTGGTGGTGAGTGGGAAAGTATTGAATCAGAAAGTATGGAAGAAGCATTGAAAATAAGTGCAGCTCTCTTGTCTTGTAGAGAGCGTAAAAATTAAATTCTACTCCGCCTATAAATACTCTTGGTATAAGATTCACGAAGCTACTAAGTCTAAATGCGAGACAAGTGGCAAGATGTAAATAAATGGAAATAGGCATGTTTGCGAAGTTCTGGGAATTTCGATAAGACTGAATAATTCAGGTCTGATAAATACTTTCAGGTATAGACAAGGCCTGACAGGTTTGGCTAATGTCGTTAGTAAATGCCGAACAGTAATATTTAACCGCCTGACGAATACAGAAGTGTCTTTAGCCGTTTGAGAAATAGCTGTTCTCGTTGGGATCAATGTTAATCTTTTTTTGACCTCCTAAAATAACTTTTATGTAATCGCATGCATAACAAAAACTACAGACACTAAGTAAAATGGCCTATAGGAAGAAAGCAAAATAATAGTGGGACCATACTGGAATACTGGGAAATATGAAACAACTGGGTAATATTAGTCGGCAGTTAAAAACCAACTAATTAATGTTTCAAATGAGTACTACAAAAATGTCCGCTTGGATGGTGAAAACAGTATTTCATTTATGCAAATCGCATAATCCACAACTCGACCTTTGGAGAGTGGGGTGCCAGCTCAGGTGTTGCCTCGTCATCTGACCGTGGTTCAAAATTACGTGGTGCTGTCCTCGGATCTTTCCCTCTGGGATTGATCCCGGACCGTCACCAATAGCCCGTTGTGTTGCTCCAGTGTGACGTTAATTGAAAATACCAAATACCAAAATACCACAACTCGACCACCTCCAAATTTTTTTAAATTCGGCTAATTTGTTGTCCAGCGATATATAAGAAATTCTGAAAAATTTCAACTTCCAACTTGCGATACGTTTTTATGTATATTAATTTTGTTTGAAAAATTGGGCAATTTTTCGTGATTTTAGACTCACTAAGTCACCTGTACTTCTAGACCTAGTTGTTCAATCATACTGAATGAGAGCTTATTTTGTAGAAATATGTACAACCTTTCTAATGAGTTATATGACCTTTTAAGTGACCTTTTTAATTTCATTCAATTTGACCTACAATTACAAAAAGTGAATTTATATTTTTTTTCTAAAAAAATATGTCAAAGGTACACTGATTATCTTTGCATTCTGAAAGTTTCATAGTGGGACACGCATGGGTTCATAGTAAAAAAATATTAGAAATAAATAGAAGTATGCAATCAGTACCCATAAACACATGTATCTTTTTACCTGTTCGTCCAATGGAGATGAAAGAAGGCTTATTTTACAGAAAAAAGTATAACCTTTCTGATGATATACTACATGATACAATGAGTAACCTCCCTAATTTTCATAGTATCATGTAATATATCATCGGAAAGATTACCTTGAACGTTTTAAAATTCAACGATTTGACTTTGAATTTCAAAAAAAGTATTTCATTATTTTGTTTTCCTAAAATATATCATCGTGTAATATATCATCAGAAAGGTTATACGTTTTCTATGAAATAAGCCCACTTTCATTTCGATTGGGCAAACAGATCAAAAGACACAGGTATTTATGAGTACCGATTACATACTTCTATTTATTTCGAATATTTTTTAACTATGAATCCATGCGTGTCTCACTATGAAACTTTCAGAAAACAAAGATATGTAGTGTATCTTCGACATATTTTTTAGAAAAAAATAAAATATACACTTTTTTGTAAAATCATACTGAACTTGCAGGTCAAAGAACAAATTGAATGACTTTGAAATTAAAAAGGTCACTTAGACGATCATATGATACGTCATTAGAAAGGTTGTACATGTTTCTACAAAATACGATCTCATTCAGTATGATTGGACAATTAGGTCCAGAGAGAGAGGTACGGAAGTTTAAGTGAGTCTAATATCAGGCAAAATTGTAGGTCAAAGATCAAATTGAATGACTTTGAATTTAAAAAAGTCACTTAGACGATCATATGATACGTCATTAGAAAGGTTGTACATGTTTCTACAAAATACGATCTCATTCAGTATGATTGGACAATTAGGTCCAGAGAGAGAGGTACGGAAGTTTAAGTGAGTCTAATATCATGAAAAATTGCCTAATTTTTCAAATTTAAAATTAATATAACTATTGCAAGTTAAAAGCTAAAATTTTTTTATATATAGCTGGGATACAAAGCCGAGTTAAAAAATAGAAGAGGGTCGGATCGAAAATGATTCTTTTCTGAGAGGTTTCACATGGAGTGATCCTTATACGTTATTCTCTGAGCTTTATTACATTTGCGCGTAGTGTAGTATTGTTTTCACCCCACTGAACATACGCTGACTGCATAACGACGCCGATGGGCTAAAAGAATCCCAGGAAATTTTATATTGATCAAGAACATCAAAACTGGTTAGAAATTATTATTATGCAAAGACTACAGATTGCAGAACGGATTTATCTGAATTCCTCAAAGGGTTAAATAATAAATAGGTTAAATGAAATAAGGTTTGTTCCTTTAACAAGCTATGTCTCCTACCATTTTATACTAATGTCAAAAGCAATAAAAGCGTGTATAAATCAGTTTCATCCAGCGAATATTCAAAGAGACACTCCAGTAACAAATTTGAAAATCTCCCCCGGCCACCATGGCAAATATGAATTATATCACAATACTTCAGGTAAATCAGATCGGAAGTTTCAGTGAAAAGCTCATCCTCTCAGACTCGACACAACTGTGTCCAAGGACCTAAGGCCAACGCGCAATGCAACAATGGCTCAGGGCTGACGTTGTAAGTTGCTTTCGAATTTATCATTCGAATCAAATCTCTCTTAATGCTACAGAAGGCTGAGATATACGGCAACAGCTTTAAAAAACACAGCCCTCAAACAGATGGAGGACAGAATCCGAAGAGACAGGAATAGAATGCAAAGAACTTTAAAACAAATTCCGTCGCATGTTCTCCCCTCCCGACAATTCAGGAAAACAATGCATATTTCATTCGATTCATATTCGAGACAAATGGAATGAAATGTGGCGCTCCGTCCGATCTTTCGTTCGGGATACATTTCAGGAACAAAATGCATCGGCACGCTGGGGGTTCTGTTTAGAAAACACCTTTTTCGGCACACGTGACAAAAAATGTCAAGTTCCGCAAATCAAATCTACTTATTCCCTTACTTTATATTCCAACGAATGGGATTTCGGAGTTGAGGAGAAAAGTGAAGCTGAGTCCTATCTGAAGGGAAATGTTTTTTGTACAGAACCGCGTTTGTGGGAAACGTTGTTTTACTACGGATATGGTGGCTTTGGTGAGCTTGTTGAAATTGACTGTGATTTAAACTTACAAGGAAATAAGTTTATTATAAATTTCACGTATATAACATGCGTTCTATTTAAATGCCAGTGTATATAAACAAGAATATTGGTTGGCGGTTCTCAATAAAAAGTAAGTAATGCCAATAAAACTTTTGAACATCATTACATATTATTTGCCAAATACAATAACTTCGACACAGCATGGATAGTAAAAAATGTCCATCGTTGCTTTGTCTCTGTTTAGTAATAAATATTAATAACTTTGGTTCCGCATAAATAATAAATTATTACAATTTCAGTGTAATAATAAATATTCATTTAAGTTTAGCATTGCATAAATATTATTTGTGTAGAGACAATAATGTTGGCACAGAGTGAATAATAAATGTTCATTGTAACTTTGACAACGCAAAAATAAGGAATGTTTATTGAACCTATGGTACCGTATATAATAATAAATGTTTATTATAACTTTGGTACTGCATAAAAATAATAATAAATGTTTTCTTTTTGGCACTGGATGAATCAATAAATATTTATTTTTACTTAAGCACTACATAAATATTATTTGTGTAGTGACAATAACTTTGTCAATGCGGTAAGGTTAAATGTTAATTGTAATTTTTGTACTGCATAAATAATAAATTTTTGGTACTGCATTAATAATAAATTATTTTTACACTCTGTCCACTGTACAAAGAATAATACATGTGTCTTACAGCTTTCGACTACATGATAATAATAATAAATACTTATTGCAAATTTGTCACTGGATCATAATAAAATTTTTTATTGTAATGTTATCTCTACATAATAATAAATGTTTATTAGAACTTTAACGCTGCATAAAGAATAATAAAAAATGTTTATTGTAGTTTTCTTAATTGTTCTTAATATAATGTTAATTGTAACTTAGGTTATTTTAACTTCTCGTCTCCCTGGTAAATAAAAATTAATGTTTTTGAAAACGTTTACTTTGTTTAGACAATAATTAATGTTTACTATAACTTTCGCAAGCCATAAATAGCAAATGTTTACTATACGTTCACATAGCATAAATAATAATTGAATGTTTAATAACAGCTTTGAAATGTTCTATACAGATGTACCTCCTATTTTCTCTGTTTAGATCTTTGTTTCTTTAACAACATTCTTAAAACCGTAAGGTTTTAATCTCAAATATTCAACTTGATAATGTCAATGACACTTTTAATAAGACATAAAAATATGATTGTTCAGTATGCTTTCCACTTATTACGCACAAAAACTCTGAAAACATTCTGTTCATTCATATTTGGTTTGTCCTAAAATATAAAAAGGGCTAGCATTTTCTAGGGTTAAATCTAAATGTCTCAGCGTCTGAAGTATTAATGAATTTAAGTATTAATGAAACAATAAATACTTAAAACACATTTGATTTGTATATCTTGCATAACATAACTCCAATATTTTTCTCTATTTAGGTATTCTATTTAAGTTAAAAACTCTTATGTCGTAACATCAGATTTCATTTATGAAACATAAAATTAGTAAATATTTAACAAAACCATTGTGATGAATTCAGCTACATGAATTTGTTTCTAATTTCGTTTTTTAAATTTCTGTTTGTAAATAATAACGTAGCGTCACTAGTGTATTTTATGAAACAAAGTAATTTATAACTTTTGCATCATATGGACCTACATAAATGTTTCATCAGCCATGACTTCTATTTTAAGTTTTGATTGCATAAACAAGATTTTATGTTTTAACCTTACGTTTTGGGGTGAAACGTTCTTAATATAAAACAAAAAAAAAGAAATTGAACAGAATTTTCGCATTGCATAACCTGCACTGAAGTATACAATTATTTGTTATATGTAGATGTTTGATTTTCGGGTTAAAATATGTAACAATTTATTTTATAATCTTAAAGTTTTGACGTCTACGTAGGTAGTGATTTAATTAGCTCTCATATAGTCAAAAAATTATCGTAGAGAAACAAACAATATCGTCAACATGATTGATTCACCATTGTACTGAAAGATGTTTAATATACATTTTGTACTGTCAAACGTGTTGAAATCTCTCTCCAACAGCTTTATTTAAATTTTGTTTTATTCTAAATCTTATAAACTAAACGTTTATGTGAAAATTGAAATTGTGCCGTCCTTCATTAATCTCATCGGATTTCTGAGTCAAAAGAATAGTTTAAACTACAAATACAAGAACACATATATCTGTTATTATTGAATCAGACGGCTCAAAATGTAAGACTTTGTAAACACTCAAAATGTTTTTGTACGGAGGATTATCTTTTAGCTACTGTCTGAGTGTTTTGTCAACAGATCTTTATCAGAATTGAGTGTTTAGTCAAGAGATTTTTAGACTATCTAATGTTTAAGGTAAGGAACTGGTGCTTTTATACAATTAAAATGGGTTAACAAATATGACACATGAACTGATGCGTCTGAGTGCTAATGGTATTAAAAGTTAAGAACGGTGCTTAAGAATTTAGCAATAACTGACTCATCATTTATCGAGGTTACAAATTTTCCCCGAATAGAAACCTATTGAAAAAATAATTATCGTAGATTATATTGATCTGCAAAGCATTACAATAGGATTTCCAACATTGGAAGATTTCAAGCCCATACGAACACAAAGGAATATAGTTTGAACTGACCGTTCATTTTGTTATTTTAATTTGCTACGAGGAATTTGGCTGAAGATTTTAGCAGATTTTTCGCTTCTCACCTATTTATTATTGGATATACCAACCATGTACTCAGATGTTACTAAAATTAATGTAACGCAATGTTAATGAAGTAGGGTGAGGTAGGACCAATGCAACTCATATTAAGCCAAATATTGTCCCAGCAACGTTTAAAAATCTCATATTTTTACCGAACACCTAGACGCTTTATTAATTTGTTTCCACTTTTATTTCCTTAAACTTAACATTGAGGTAATTCTAAAATATACTTTCCTATGCTATTTTATGAAGCCTCACTTGCCTCACATGCTGGGGACTGTTTTCTTGTATGCAATGTGATAGATTGTGAGTGGGAACAAAAGCATATCATTTCATTCATGCCCTTCTTTTGTCTGTCGAAATACGAAGCGCTCTAGAGATAGGTAGGGATTTTAATTAACGTCACACTGCAGCAACACAGCTGGTTATTGACGACGGTACGGGTTCAAACCCGAAGGGAAAGGCCCGAGGACAACACCACGTAATTTTGAACCACGGTCAGATGACGAGGTCACACCTGAGCTCCACTCTCCAAACTTCCACACCACGCCAACATGAGGACATTTAAGGCCATGACAGATTGAACTTGCACCAGCCCCCTTTGTACACGACGGTCTTTGGTTGGATTCGAAATCGCAACCCCCCCGATTGCGCTCTAGAGGTGAAACTAATCTATAGGAGCAGTTCAAGAACTACCAACAGGGAGCAGGGCCTTCTTTAATCATACATGTTTTATATTTAGTGGACGTACTTGCCCCGCATGCACTTGAGCCACACCACCCTATATAAGTTATAAATAATATTTTATTACAATTTTAAATTTATTATCTCAAGTATATGTTTTACAGAAATACCACATTTACTGAATGAAATAGCTACTTGCCAAAACCTTAAAATTTAATTATAGTGAATATAACATTCATCCAACAATCCTATATCAAATGCATAATACAATACAGGTTTCATTCAAAATTATTATACAGGGTGAGTCAATTGTTTTTACAAAATAAGAGGGGTGACAGTACCCATCCAGACGAGCAATAATTAACATGGAACATAGGGTCGCATTCCACTCTGAGAGGCAGAAAAGAGTCAAATTAGAATTTCAACATGAACTTAAAATAGTGCTGGGAAAGCGAATGAACGATACCAAAAGTTGCACAATCTGATTTATTGATCAGAGAAAAACTCACAGTAAGTGCTCAAAGTGGCGTGTCGTTGCACAGTTCACACCGGCGAAGGAATGACTGGCTCTCAAAGATTCCTGGTGTTGTGCTAATTTTATCTGCGGCAACACTGATTCTCGCTACGAGATCTTCAGCCGAGTCCACAGGCGTCTGGTACACTAAAGATTTCATGTGCCCCCAGAAGAAAAAGTCCAGTGGGTTGAGGTCCGGTGAGCGAGGAGGCCAAGCCACAGGTCCGCCACGTCCGATCCATCTTGCTTAGGAGATATGCTACGTAGGCAGGTACAAAACGAAGTCAGAGGCAATGATTTGTTTATGCTCGACGCGTTTCGACTTGACTCTTTTCTGCCTCTCTGAGTGGAATGCGACCCTATGTTCCATGGTAATTATTGCTCGTCTGGATGGGTACTGTCACCCCTCTTATTTTGTAAAAACAATTTAGACTCCCCTTTATACATTAGAGGTAGATAGATAGTTAAATTTGAGTCGCACTGGATCAACACAATGACATACATAAAATTGGAGAAACGAAAATATTTTACAATTATATTATAACGATCTAATTCCACATGCAATTGTCAATTTCAAGCAAATCCGATTCTGTAAGCTCGTGGTTCTTAAAATCAAAGGAATGTCTTAGTCTTTAATTAGCTCACGTGTAGCTTAATTTGACCGTAGAGAGACATAGCAATCGTAAGAGACACACCATCATAAATCGACCAAAATAATCGAAAACACGCTGCTTACTTTCTCATATTGGTGTTCAGATTTAAGTAACATGTGTGCAAAATTTCATAGCTTTAGCTACTTTATTTAGCGAGTAATTAAAGTTTGCGTCGCATTTCATGAGCTAAGCGGACTAATTTTTAAACTATAAAGGCCCTTTTCTCAGCCTTCTGCTTTTTATTAATACAATGTGTTTGAAATGCTAAGGTTTTTATAATTCTTTGACAGGCCGTAATAACAGTACAACTCAAAACGTGACATTTTTTAGAACACAAAAACCGTTTAACTTTAGATATTGTGAATGAATAAAATTTATAAAATCGGTTCTGCACCTATGTCTGACAACTTTAAAGGGGAAATTAAGAGAAATTTCGGATGTGGCCCTGTGACAAAATTAAGTGACGCACTCACTGTTAGTACAAAGAAAATTGTGCACATCACAACTGACTTGTAGTTCCATCAAAGAATTAACATATTTATTTGCAACCTTTTTTGGCTTAATTTTATGATGTACTAGCTGAATTACCCGGCGTTGCTCGGGTTGAAATGGTTAAATGTTGCTTGAGAAGTGAATTAGAATAATCACTTTTCTTTCACAGAAAAATGCAATCATTTAAGTTGTACGGAAAATACTTTTTAAAAGAAAATCACTGCTTTCAACGGAGGATTTACATGTAACTATTCCGGACATTTTAAAATAAGTTACACGCCTTACCTAAAAAGCTTATGAAACAGAATTCTACAGATCATTACGTATTCAATAAATTATTTAAGGAAAGTGGGTCGAAATATACACCAACTTTCCTTGAAAATAATCCTTGAACTCCTGAAAACCTTTCCTTGAATTTCCTTGCCAAAAATAAATATTTTAAAATATTCTTTCTTCATCAATAAAATATCTATAATTTATTTACATCGTGGGAAGAACTAAAAAGTCAGTTCAAACATAAATATTGTAATTTAATTTGTTTCGGAAAAAATTGTTTTTCTATCAATACTGGTAAAGCAACCATAACTGCCTAAAGCAATCAATCTATGTTATTTCTATGGCGATTTCGAATAGTTTTTAGCCCCCTCGGGCCAATAGAACGTGGATTAAGAGTTAGCCTATGCAGACCGCAGTGTTCTAAAGTATAAGTGTACCAAATTTGGTGTGGATTGGTCAAACGGTGTATAGAAAATACGCACACACATCCTATTTTATTGATATTTTTATCCTATTTTATTCATATCTATAAATGTGATAATTTTGTGCATGGATTAAATATTATGGAAGCCAAGTTATTTTTTAAAATTGACAAATCAATTATAATTTTTTACAATGTTTTATATTGCGTTTGTAATCAAATTGTTTCTTATACGAAGTATCGTAATACAGGCGAACCCATGCAGAAATTGTGGGAAACACTTTGTTGGTGAGTCCGTATTCGTGTTCGTGATTTGATGTTCCAATTTACTTTCATGTTCGTATTTATCATATGCGCAAATTTCACGCGCAAATTTGATTCTAACTTCAACAGGAATTGATATTCTGATTGGTAAAACGATAAAGTTGTCAGTATAGAATCGTCAGTTGAACGTTTGGTGCCATGTAAATATGTGATCGTAATAAATGTTGCGTCTTAAAATGCAGTTTTAATTTCAATGTATTTCTACATGCACAATTTAGCAATACAATCCACTTACGAACTTTAAAAGGCACGTAGGTGCTTTAATAATATAGAAGGTGGAAACACACTTCAAGAAAAATAAAGAAAACAATTATAAAGAAATTTGAATTTTCTAAAGGAGTAGCAAATTAAAAATATTGCTATATTTTTAAAAAACCTTTTTTTAATTATTAATTAGGTAAAATTATTTTTATTTTGTATTGTACATATATTCCATGTGTGTTCTTTTGTAATATACATATACTTCACGTGCATTAGAATAAGAAACACTGAAACTTAATGGTCTAAATGTAAAATCAAAAATAATTGCTCAGAGTACTGGGTCCTCTTAAAACCATGCAATCTTCAATATTTTTCTGATGAAAAGAATTCATACTAATGTCTTTTATTTGTTTATGCTAGGTACAGGTCTTATGGAGTACATTTTTACAGCTTGACAATTTGATAGTTTAGAAAGTACAGTTTTTTATCGTAGGAATAAGGGAGAAAATGTTCACCTCGCGTGTTTTTATAATCGAAAATTTTACTCGAATGCAGTACTTAAATTAGAATAGCATTCGAAAAAAGCATCACATCATTGCTTCCAAATGCTTATTTATGTTTAAATGGCATTTCTAAAAATGCCAACTCACATCGAAGAACAAATACGTTCGTATACTTTTAAACCTTGAACACAGCTTTCTGCAATGACATTTTCCAAGAGATAACATTTCAGAATTCTAAGCATACATATCAGCTCATAACAAATTAGCTTTATTATGGCTTACATTATGCATGAGCGAGATTTTCAGTGATGCAGCCAACAATTGGCACAGAAATTGCTCTCTTTCAGAATAAAATTTAAAATTATGTAAAGGCACAAGTTAAAAATTGAATCGATGTTTCAACCTTTTAAACTAATGAGAAGGATTTTCAGTGTAAACCAACAAAACGGTATGCGTAGATTTTACTTCTGCTCTTCAAATGTTCTCGTATAATGTCGGGGTCACATTAAAATGGAATTTATCACCGTTTGGGTGACATTTGGCTTGCAATCTAATTGGTCATGACCAACATGCTCTCATAGTATATCAATTCGAAATTTGTTTTTCAATTTTTTTTGGTGAAATGCTTAAATTGTTTTCCAAAAACAAGTCAACTGACGCCATGCTCAGAATACGTATAGCTGCAGGAACACTACTGCCACCTATATTTAGCTTGACAGAAAATGCCTCTCATAGGAAATGAAGACATTTAAACATTTTTAGTTTTGTAACTGAAAAACATGACACGCCTATTCATTTTATTGTACACTAACACATTTTCTAGCAATGCTATTGTTGAAAATATCATTCGAACAAAGGAGATTTGCTTGATTTCATAAAAGCTTCCTTTAAAGGAAAACTTAAATTTCTTTAGACATCCTCTTTTATCTCTTCGTTCGTCTCTTTGAAGTAAGAGGTTTAATGTCTCAGCATTTATTGAATTGCATAAAGGAATGTTACATCTTTTCGTGTTTTGATCTCAGACATTTATCTTTCAACATACTGACTTATAAAAATTTCAGGTCTAATCCCAGAAGCAAACTTTTAGCGCCGCGCGACAAAACAAGTTGTGGAAGTTATGCAGAATTGAATAAATCTTTTTGAAAAGCAAAATGCCCATTATATATCAGATTTGTGGAATTAACGTAAAGCTAAATTGCTATTTTCAAATGCTCATGTGCTTGAATTCGTATACACTTAAAAAACCTACTGCAAACTCAGATTTTGACGTAAATACGTATTTAAAATAGGAACAGTACTCGCAACACGAATCAAAAGTCGAGTGTTACAAGAAGCATTACAACTGTTTGGTCTTATGATTCCAGAACTAGAAGAAACAACTAGAAGTTTAATATAGTGTAGTGCAGACAATAGGTATCTGTACTTGGCATTAGTTTCGTAATACGTGTGCAGGTACACTGAATACTGAGAGGGGGGCCAGTGTAACTTTAGATTGGGTGGAGGGAGGACTGTGCATAACTATTGTCATTCAAAAGCCTACTTCTACAATCACAGGCCCTAGTATTCACACCAAAACTACCGTCTGTGTACACCACACAATCTACCAAAGTTTTTAAAATTAAATTAAGCAGGAAATTAAAAAACGAATTATTTGGAGAACAACCTTCATTATCCGAGCTCCGATTAACCGAGTATCCGTTTTATCCGAGTCGAATTGGATAACGATTCTTTGGTTTTCAGCTTTAAATAAGGCTTCGAGCCCGATTCGAGTGCAATTTGTCCAAAGAGGAGAGAAAGTGAAGCGAAACAGGAGACTGTTAAGAACTTTCATAAAGAGTTCAAAAAGTACGTAACTCAAGTTCGGATTTATCGTAGAATTATCACAAGAAATACATATTGAGACAAAAATCCGAGTATGGATTGGGGATCGGTAGCCCTGTTGGTATAGTAACGGATTAGCAACCGGAGGGTTGGGAGTACAAATCCAACCAAAGACCTTCGTGTACAAAGGAGGCTGGTGCACGTTAAATCTGCAGTGCCCTCAAATTTCCTCACGTTGGCGTGGTGTGGAAGTTTGGAGAGCGGGGTGCCAGCTCAGGTGGTGTGACCTCGTCATCTGACCGTGGTTCAAAATTACGTGGTGTTGTCCTCGGGCCTTTCCCTTCGGGTTTGATCCCCTACCGTCGCCAATAGCCCGTTGTGTTGCTCCAGTGCGGCGTTAATTAAATACTTACCTACCAAGTATCACTCATTCATAATTCTAGCTTTATGAATTTTCCGGTAGCAGTGGTAGGAACATATAGTACAATAAACATTTTCCTGCATTTCCTATAAAATATTTTGTATTACTACGTCTGTATTATTCGGGTTTATAGTTATTTCATGTAGACTTGGTGCATATTACCTAAGATGATCAGGATTCTATTGTGCTTATTAAAAAACTATCAGGCTATTGTAGGGTGGAATTTAGGATGTTAGGTGCAATACGAAACGACATTATAAATAATCAGTGAGATTTGTATTTAAAAAACACTTATTTAGCAATTGAAATTCCATGAAGTTGACATTGAAATTCTTGGGTTGAAAAGTAAGATTATTAAAACATAAAATAATCAAAAATCTAAAATCAAAATCATTAGACATTTAGAGACAGATCAATATATCTCTCTGAAATGAACGTGACAATTTTGGAAGTAATATAAATAAAATAATTAAAGTATAAGTATACTGTCCAATAAAAAGCACAACACAACTTTAAGATTTTGTCTGATTTGATTTAATTCATATTCTTCAAAGCATGTTATCTCTAGTTTTGACAGCTTTGTTATCTCTAGTTTTGACAGTTTGTATTTTCTGACAGGATTTCAGAAGGAAACAATGAAAATAATCGGCATTTTCCCAAAATTTCTTTGCTTTGTGGTTGCAATTATTGGGTTATTCCGTTTTTTCCGTTCCAAAAGTTCATCCCGGTTATTTGACAAAAATTGAAGAAAAATTTTATTGACTAAAAATTACATTTAATGAATATAGCACGTGTCGCTGTTCGATGACCTTTCTCTCTCTCTCTCCGGTAGTTGCATAATCCCTCGCTCATAGAAGTTCTGAGGTTTCTGGCTAAAGAACTGATCCACAGGTGACGAAACTTTCTGAACCACTTATGGCAAGTGGAATTGTCAACGGCACCCCCTCACCCTACACAACACATATCTTCTTTTGCGTCTGCGAAGCATTCTTGCCTTTTCGGAAATAAAAAAAGCCTAATATGTCGAAAATGCTCCTTATTTTGTGCCATTTTTAATGCTTAACACAATTTAAAAAACACAACCCAAATGTATTGAACGTAGTTTACGCGAATGAGCATCTCGTCAGCTTCCGATAAACACTGAAATGACTACTGAATTGGTCTATCTTTCATTTACTACACCAAAATAAATACTATGCGCTAACGATACGTATTCACGTACTGCACCGATACACAGACTACAAGGGTCTTGGTAGCCCGGTTGGAAGAGTAACGGACTAGCAACTGGAGGGTTGCGAGTTCGATTCCAACCAAAGACCGTAGTGTACAAAGGCGGCTGATGCACGTTAAATCTGTCGTGGCCTCAAATGTCCTCACGTTGGAGTGGGGTGCCAGGTCAGGTGTGACCTCGTCATCTGACCGTGGTTCAAATGTACGTGGTGTTGTCCTCGGATGTTTCCCTTCAGGGGTTGATCCCGGACCGTCGCCAATAGTCCGTTGTGTTGCTCCAGTGCGACATTAATTAAATACCTAGCTACACAGACTGCACTATTTTTTACTTCTTGACCAGTAGAGTCATTCGCACGGTTATATCAACCAATAACCGTGGTTATTTAGTAGTCAAATGGGATCTAGAGTAAAATGAATTACACTACTTTCAAATCTCTTTAGGCTCAAGGGGGATGTTTAGGTAGTAATAGGCACAGGAATTCCAAGGGATAAATATATCTCATAGCGTAAGCGATTGGTAGTTTTTATTTACGTAACAGATTTTGTGCGGAAACCACTTTATATTTTTATCATCCAATTTCCATTTTAAACTACGAATATGGGATACCCTTTTGCTTACTCTATTCTGTCTGCTTTAGTATAACGTATATTGCACAAATAAAACAAAAATCTTAAATATAATCTCCGAAATATATGGTCATAAAGCAATTGATACATTTATACATTTAAAAATATTTTTTTTTAAATTGGAAAACGAACAGTAGACATTTTCTCAACTCATTTTTCTGTCCTAAATAATACAATTTATGAATTAATCCGTAAATTTGAAATTACGGATCGTAGATAAAATAAAAAATGATATTACTAATTAAATGACATGAATAATTGTTGGCATTAATCCTGAGCATTTCTAATTATTAACATTATTATAAATGTAAAAATTCAAATTCATTTAAAATTTAGAGAATTTCGTTTCATAAATTTGGTATTGAACACCATAACAGAAAATAATTTAATTTAATATAAGATAATACTAGAAAATTGATTCATTCTAATTATAATAAATAATTAATTTCTTTTCGAAGCTAGAAGAAATTTTTTATACTAATGCGAATAATTGCCAAATAATTTTAACAAATAGAAAGTACTCACTATATCATTAGACTCCTTCCTTTGCTAAATATTTATGTTAGGATAAGAGAGTGTTGGGGTTTTATGGCGCAAGGGGCCATATTTGGTCATACTACGCCAAACACAAGACAACGTCATCAAGTAATGGATATACCCAAACAAGGAAATATTTACTGACACAGGAGAGTAGGTAGGTATTTTAGTTAAAGTTATTTCATATTACAATAACACTCCACATATCAAGCAATCGTCTGTATCGCATTTTCCCAATAGAATTTCGCTTCGCGAAAATTAAAGGAAATCACAATCTATTTCTACAAAACTGGAAGTTCAAAAGTCTCGTGTTTCAAACAGTTGTCCTAAAATGAATTGGTATATATAGATAGGTAGACATTTAATTAACGTCGCACTGGAGCAACTCAACGGGCTATTGGCAACGGTGGAAGATATGAGTCGGTGTTTTAGTGAAAACACACCAGACTGTCTGCGAATATTTTATTTACTTCTCTTGTCCAAATGATCTCGCATGATACATATCGGGGTTACCTTAACATGTAGTTTATAGTCGTTTTGGCAACGCTTGGCGTTTAATCCAATTAGTGTTGACCAATCAAATATCATCTGGAATCTATTCAGTATTTTTATTGGTGAAGTGCTGAAATCATATTAAAAAAACAAGCCAATGGACGGCACGTTCAGAATACATACGTGAAACACGTATCGCCGCAGAAACAGTACTGTATCTATATTTAGCTTGACAGAAAATGACTCTCATAACTTGACGAATAATTGACTGGTTCACTGGATAAACATTTCGCAATTTTTTAGAAAGTCTTTATAATTCATTGAACTTTGTTAGATTTTTGATATTTTCAACCCTTACCGTAAACAAATAACTCCAAAAAAATAACCCGCGATAAAATTTTCTAAGCAATTTATCTTTGATTTTTCGAGATAAGGGCACAGAATCCAGGATGACGATTTTCAATGCTTTTTGCAGGATCGCGACAGTTTAGGCAGACTTTAATCTATTTTTAATATTGAAAGTGGCAACGGAATATATTTTTTCGTCCCCCCTTCCTTCCAAAGTATGTCAAAACGTCAGATTTTGGTTCTCGCCTGAGGTGAAGATAAGAAGTATTATAAATGGAAAAGTAATAATAAAAAAACTTGTCAGCTGGAAGATTTTTCTTGGATGCTTTGACGTGGCAGAGAATATATTTAACACATGCATTTTTCATGAGCCGATTGCAGTTCTCTGTAATTTTTTCGTTTCGTTTTTCTCTTTAATACATATTATGTGAGATTTGTGAACCTGCTAAGGCATGTTGCAAGTTCCTCCTAAAAAGTCTTACAACTTCTTTGCTGACGAGTGCTTTTCTATTTGTTCGTTATTTTACTTCTTTTTTCTACGTTTTCTTTGTACTTGGCTTGTTCAATGTTTTCGTTTCAAATACATTGGTTCCGTTGAATGAAAAATGTCTGAGTGCTTTTTTTTCTCGTTTCTTCGGTAATTTAAAAATGTGGGTTTTACGTCTGGACAGTTCTTTCCGAATGTTAGCTTCGTGAAGTTGTATAAGGTTGTATTTTTCTCTTTTGTGGTTTAAAAACTAAGAGTGTTTGCTAGTAAGAACTTAATGAAACATTTATGCCAAGAATTGATTGCCAAAATCAATACTTTCTCACAGGTACACATGTCACCGATGCATTCATTCAATAAACAAATAAGGTAAACTGGACAGTTATTGACACCCTAATCTTTAATTTAAAAAATAAGCTTTCATATCAATGTTCAGTTTCATTCTACGCATAAGTCCATTTATACTGCAAGAATAAACTAAATAAGAATGAAGGGATGTGAATAACTGCGGTGTCAATTATTCATCCATAGGTTGTCAATAACCGATTTTGCACTATTTATTCTCAATATATTGCAAAATACTTTCCAGGGATAATTTTTGTATGAAATCTTTTATTCAGCTTAAAGTAGAGTAATTCAGAAAGAGTTACAATGAATTTCAACTTGATTAAACTATTTTTCCATGAATTTATAGTATAAATATTGCCCTGTGTCAATAACTGTCTTGTTTACCCTATTTCGCTATTTCCAAACATTTTTTAGTCTCCAATAGCCCGTTGTGTTTCTCCAGTGCTACATTAATTAAATACTTACCTGCCAAACATGTTTAATTCCAAACATACTAGGGGGCTGCGGTAGCCTGGTCGGAAGAGTAACGGACTAGCAATCGGAGGGTTGCGAGTTAGAATCCAACCAAAGACAGTCGTGTACAAAGGGGCTGGTGCAAGTTAAAAATGTCGTGGCCTCAAATGTACTCACGTTGGCGTGGTGTGGAAGTTTGGAGAGTGGGGTCCGGAATCAATACCACGAGGACAACACTACGTAATTCTAAACCACGGTCAGATGACGATGTCGCAACTGAACTGTCACCTCACTCTCAAAACTTCCACACCACGCCAACATGAGGACACTTGAGGCCACGACGTGCACCAATCCTACGATCCTGTACACAATGGTCTTTGGTTGAATTGGAACTCGCAACCCCCGGTTGCTAATCCGTTACTCTTTGAACCGAGCTACCACGGCCTGCACATGCATGAGTTGCATCATTTAAAAGTAACATGAAAGCATTTCCAGGGGTACGAGAGAAGTTTCTAAATTTTCGATGGAAACTATCCACAACTGGCAAAAGCAGCATTCCAGACACTTGTAACATTTGCCACCCTATACCTGTGTGAAATGGGATTTTCATCACTTTTGCACATCAAAACAAAAGCCAGAAATTGCTTAAATGCAATTGATGACCTACGCGGTGCTCTTTCAAAAAGCAGCCTCTCTTCAAAAGTATTATTATGAATAAACATATACGTAGCCATTAGAATTTGAGATTATTTTGTATGTATCTTATTATGAATAAACATATACTTAACATATATATAAACTAAACATATACAGAAGTAAATGTGTGTTTATTTTTCAATAAATAAATTATCTTGCATAGAGAGATGTAATTTCCTTAATAAAGAAATAGAAACATATTTTTCAAGGGGTTGCGAGAACTTATTTTTAGATTCAAGGGGGGTGCCGATCACTGAGAAGGTTAAGAATCACTGCTCTGAAGGATGAAAAGAAACAATTGAAATTTGAGCAATGACGTAACTACTCTGTAGCAAAACTAAACGTTACTATCGTTCCGTCCTTGTTCCATTGGAAGAATAAATCATGTCAAAGGCAACTGACGCATTTAACTACTACCCATATTTTGCCCTTGTGTCATTGTTCTCCTGAAACAGCGAGAGGAGTATCAACCAACTTAGCATCAGAAATTAAATATTTCTCACCCGTTATAGGCATTATCTATACATACACTACTGTTTGTGAAAATTGCAACAATGGAAGAATCATCAGAAATAAATGATATTTATTCCAGGTATTACTTACAATGGTTTAAATAAACGATCAAATTTACAGAGCAATAAAACAAAAATAATGCCGAAAATCAATACCTTCTGCAGCCGCCAGGCGCAGCGATGAGAGCTTGTACACATCGTGGCATCGAATCATACAGATTCTGAATTCCATGCTGAGGAATGGCATTCCAGATGGCCTCTATCTGATGCCAAAGTTCAGCCGTACTCTCTGCCCGACGAGCGGTACGAGCGAGTCGCCATCCGATGTGATCTCAGACATGCTCAATGGGCGACATATCCGGGGAACGGGCAGGCCATGGAAGAAGCGTGCACTGAAGAAGGATTGCACATTCCGAGCAACATATGGACGGGCATTGTCTTGCTGAAATGCAGCTCCGGGAATGCGTTGCAGGAGGGGTAGGACCTCGGGCTCCACAACTTCCCTGATATAGCGCCCGCTGTTCAAGGTCCCCATAATTTGGAGTAGGCGGAATCGTCCATGATATCCAATAGCGTTCACCTCTGTAGTGTCTGACGAGTACGCATCCATCGTTATAGTTGTAGTGGGACTCATCTCATAAGACGACTTGTTGCCAATCGGCATGCCATTGGCTGCGGTGAGCCCATTGTATCCGGAGGCGTCTGTAGTTGAGTGTCAAGGGAATCCTGCACAGGGGAATAATTGCACGTAGCCCATGGCGCAGCAGACGTCGACAAACCGTAGGGACAGACACTGAAACACCTGTAGACGTGCTCCAATGTTGTGCCAATTCACGAGAGGACGCTGTACGGTCCCTCACCGCCGTGCGGATGAGGTGTCTGTCGTCCTGCGGTGACGTCATATTGCGTGGCCCACTGCTGGGGTTTCGACTTGTTCGATTCTCCATGGTCCATCTCTTCCACACACTCATCAATGTCATGGCATTAAGCCCCATGCGAGTGACGATTTCACGATACGAAAGTCCACCCTCACGGAGGCCGATCATGCGGCCCCGTTCGAACTCCGTTAGTTGTTTGTATGGCACTCTGCATTTTTGAAGAGACATGTTGACTTCTAATCAATCATTTACAGCAGTCAAACGACGATACACATTTTAACACACCTATACAGTGCTTTTTATACACGGCTCACTTGGAAGTTTAGAGGGTGTTTCTCGGCCCACACACGCGCGATCGCTTTGTAATTCTAATCATTTGCATATCCCGACCTGTTTTGCATTTCCTGCAAGTTTAGTTTAATTTGCATGATTCCTTCATGGTGTTGCAATTTTCACAAACAGTAGTGTATAAAGCAGAATTGGCTCTGTTTGTTCTCTATACAAATCTACATCGTTTGACCAATCTACTATAAATTTGGTACACTTATTCTTTGGAAACCTGCGGGTAGCGTAGGCTACATGTTAACCCCCGATCTATTTGTTTTGTGTGTACAGAGGGGTGTAACGTCCCGTCATTCTGGACAGAGCACTTGCTAGGGGGCGCTCTCTCCTGTCTGGCTGTGCAGATGACGTCAGAGTTAACATCTACTGGAGTCGCCTCTCAAGATGACCTTGGAGTTTCGTTTTAGAATCTTAGAGGATGGTTCAATCACAGAGATGAATGCGGTTGCGCTGAAAAGCGCCCAATACCATTCGTTTATGTATCCCGTCTGTAAATTCTTAAATTGTAGCTTTATTATCAGAATGTAAATTTGTATGGTAATATAAGATTATTTTCATAGAAAGTGGTATTCTTTTCGCCGATATGGTACAGGGGGTAAAGACAATTCGAAATCCTCATAGGAATAACATTGGGTATTTATACGATCCATGTCAGACCAATTCACACTAAATTTGGTACATTCATCCTGGAAAATTCTGCGGGACATATAGGTTATATATTAACCCCGTTCGATTTGTCCTGGGTCTGCAGGGGGGCTAAAAACAATTCGAAATCTCCATAGCAATAATATTGAGTAATACCACGATGAATTATAAACAAATAAACCCGAGCAACGCCGGGCAATTCAGCTCGTTATATCTACTATATCGATGAATATTCAGGACAATTTTAAAAGTACTTTTTTCATCTTTCATAGCTTTTCTCATTGATTCAATTTATAATTTAATGAGTTTCATTTTCTGCTAAGGTAAATTTACGTGGCGGTAGGTATTTCAACGGTGGAACGTGTTTCCTTTAAGTATTCCGAATGTGACGTCACTTAACCTGTTTTCCGTATACCATTTCAACACTTCGCAAATAAAAATTGAAAATAATTATAATATGATAGATTGGTCTACGCCATTGCATTAAATCCCAAGAGTCGCCCAAATCGCCATAAACTACATTTTAAGTATACTCCGATAATTGTCATGCGACACTATTTGGGTACTGGAAGAAAAAATCCGTATTCCGTCTGGTTTGTTTGACTCTGTAATTTCCTCTCATATATAGGCATAAGAACTGAAATATCCCCCCGTTATAGGCATTAATATTCGATCTAGATCGATGGATATTCAGGATAAATTCAAAACCATTCGATCCGACTTGAGGGTTTCGTTAACACTTAACGATACGTTAGAGCTAAACGGTTCATTTCGCTAACGACAACGAAAATTATGCTAATTGCCGAGGTAGGTAGGAAGGTAATTTAATTGACGTCGTTCCGGAGCATCACAACGGGCTATTGGCGACGGTCCGGGATCAAACCCAAAGGGAAAGATCCGAGGACAACACCACGTAATTTTGAACCACGGTCAGATGACGAGTTAATTACCAAACTGCTAGGATCTGAAAAAGTACCAAAATAATTGTTGATTCCTACCCAACATACATTGCCTATCAGTCGCTGCATTGGTTCAGTGTGACGTAAATTCAACTATCTGCCTACCTAACCAACATAGATAGGCATCAGAACTGAAATATTTCCCACCCATTACAGGCATTAATAATAGGTCTATATCGATGAGTATTCAGAACAATTTTAAAAGTACTCGATCCAACATGACGGTAAAGATACGTCCGAGTTAGAAAGTTTATTTTCGCACTCGACAACAACAATGCTGCTAATTACCAAACTTCAAGGATCTGGAAAAGAACCAAAATGATTCCTAACCAACATGTGTTGCCTATCAGTCGCTGCATTACTTCAGTGTGAGTTAAATTCAACTATCTACATACCTAAGCGTCATAGATAGGCATCAGTACTTAAATATTTTCCACCAGTCACAGGCATTAATATTAAATCTTTATCGATGAATATTCAGAACAATTTTAAAACTACTCGATCCAACACGACGGTTAAGATACACCAGAACTAGACAGTTTATTTACTCACGCGACAACGGCAAGGACACTAATTACCAAACTTCAAGGATCTGGAAAAGAACCAAAATGATTCCTAACCAACATGTGTTGCCTATCAGTCGCTGCATTACTTCAGTGTGAGTTAAATTCAACTATCTACATACCTAAGCGTCATAGATAGGCATCAGTACTTAAATATTTTCCACCAGTCACAGGCATTAATATTAAATCTTTATCGATGAATATTCAGAACAATTTTAAAACTACTCGATCCAACACGACGGTTAAGATACACCAGTTTATTTACTCACGCGACAACGGCAAGGACACTAATTACCAAACTTCAAGGATCTGGAAAAGAACCAAAATGATTCCTAACCAACATGTGTTGCCTATCAGTCGCTGCATTACTTCAGTGTGAGTTAAATTCAACTATCTACATACCTAAGCGTCATAGATAGGCATCAGTACTTAAATATTTTCCACCAGTCACAGGCATTAATATTAAATCTTTATCGATGAATATTCAGAACAATTTTAAAACTACTCGATCCAACACGACGGTTAAGATACACCAGAACTAGACAGTTTATTTACTCACGCGACAACGGCAAGGACACTAATTACCAAACTTCAAGGATCTGGAAAAGAACCAAAATGATTCCTAACCAACATGTGTTGCCTATCAGTAGCTGCATTACTTCAGTATGAGTTAAATTCAACTATCTACATACCTAAGCGACACAGATAAGCCATGAGAACTGAAATATTTCCCACAGGCATTAATAATAGATCTATATCGATGAATATTCAGAACAATTTTAAAACTACTCGATCCAACCTGATGGTTAAGATACGTCCGAGCTAGACAGTTTATTTACTCACGCGACAACGACACTAATTATGAAGCTGCAAGGACTTGGAAAAGTTCGAATTAGCGAGAGATTTAAAATTTATCTCGTGCCGAGAGCCTTTTAATTAAGTGTCACCGTGTTGGGACTTCCGTCTGGTTCTTTCCAGTTTAATCAGAAGGTCCTTCTTCGAGGGAAGGACAAAGGACACAAGACAAGTACTTTCACTGAAACCGGAACCGGATGTTCTGCGCGCAAGACGAACTGGGATAAAAGATTCACAGAATACGGAATCTTCGCGAGAAATTCGGAAGAAGAGATAAATGCATTTAGATTTTAGAGTGAGATATTTCGTATCGTTCAAGAAGTGGAGGATTTTCCAGAAGAGTATTTCTTTTATAAAGGTAGGTGATTTTTCTACTTCTTGTTCATAGGTGAGTTTTTTGTTATTGCACTTCAGCGGATTTGGTATTATTTATTTATTTGTCTCAGACATAATTCATTTTCGAATGACATTTTGTGCCTAAATCATTTGAATTGGACCCCTAATTGTATCAATTACTAAATTCTATCATAATTATTTTCCTTTTTATAAACTTCATTTGCACTCCCTTTAACTTCCTTCCCTTATATCATCTTTTACTCTTATTAAATTCACCTATAAATTATGATGTGGATATAATGCCAGGTACCCTGTAATTGATACGTCCCCGTTCCTTTCCGAAAAGAAATTTATAAATACATACTACTATATTCCAATAATAAAACAGCGAGAAAAGATCAAAATTACAGAACATGCAACATACAACTACGAAAAGAAAACAGTACAATTATAACGTAGTACCACTTAATAATGCAGTACAATTGTAACACATAATACTGTACAATTATAGAGTAATACTAGAGAGTACAATTGTAACACATAATACTGTACAATTATAGAGTAATACTAGAGAGTACAATTATAACGTAAAAATACATCACAATTACATATAACGTAATACTACTGTACAATTATAACGTTATAATACAGTACAATCATAACACGTATTAATACAGTACAATTATAACGTTATAATACAGTACAATCATAACACGTATTAATACAGTACAATTATGACGCAATAATACAGAACAATTATAGCGTAATAATACAGTACAATTACAACGTAATAATATAATACAATTATAACGTAATAATACTGTACAATTATAACGTAATAATACAGTACAATTATAACGTAATGTGCAGTACAATTATAACATAATAATGCAGCACAACTATAGTGTAATAATAAAGTACAATTATAACGTAATAATTCAGAACAATTATAACGTAATAATACAGTACAATTATAACGTTATAATACAGTACAATCATAACTCGTAATAATACAGTACAATCATAACATTACAAAATACCGCTGTTTCGAAAGCACAAAGACGCAATGTCGATATCTGTTCAAAAAACTAAAATTAAGAATGCCGTACCAGATTAAAATTAATCACAACATATGAGAAACTGGTTTGTCGCTCTACGTTAATTTATTCCTACGCAAGGGCTATTCAGACCGATCTGAATTTCTAATAATTTCAGTAAAAAAGAAACCTAGAGTGGATAGGGAAATGAAGCATTTGTACGAATACAGATAAAATGTATGTGCAGAATCACGATTTCAGTACGAAAAGCAGTTATTTTCAACTAGCGTTTCATGACAATAGGCAGGTCTCCGAGAGATTTCCTGAAAATAAATGAACGTTTATTAGCATTCGATAATTAATCTCTGTTCTTAAAGCACAAAGGCGCAAATGCAATTCATAGATTTATTCAGTAAATGAAAAAGGAAGAATACCGTTCATGATTAATATTTATTACATGTGAGACTTTGATGATAATGAAAGTATGCTTAATAATATATTTACGTTACTTTTAAATAGTCATGCAGGTATATCTTGAATATTGATCCCAACCCCTTTTACGACGTCGAGAAACAAATCAGAAGTACAGAACATACAGCAGCCATATCTGGAATACATCTTATGAATATTAAATTTATAATATTGAAAAAAATCAAATTATATCTCGTACATAACACTTTCAAAAGACTGAAATTTTGTGAAAATCAACTGTTTTAATCTTTTTTGCTACCTAGACGATATTTCCTCTCAAGAATGCGGAATTTTCTGTGTTAAATTTGTTCATAATGTGTTACGTAATAAAATGAATCAAACCAGACTATTCAATGAGATAAATCTTCGCATAATATTCGCGATAAAATATATTTTTAAGAACATTTTTCAGCAAAATTTATTTGAAAAATCAACCAATAGGCCCATTTATCAGAGAGATAAATAGTTTATCCCCGATTCTGGTATTTTCTTTGACGATTTAGTACATTTTAGTATTTTTAAACTTTTACTCTTGAAAAGTTTTGTACATTTTGATGCTGTGTTTATGTTTCAATCGTGTTTTCTTTTATTCTACAATATGTTTTACGTAATTTTTGTTTTGTGCTTATATGATGTATTTTATGTAAAATAAATGTAGTTATTTTTATTCGTTTGTTGCATGTTCTGCATTTTTTATCTTATTTCGCTGTCATGCAGCTTGAGAAATCCTTTTTGCAGTATAAATAAATAATTAATTAAATCAGTACCCCCAATTATACAGTTAAACTACATCATATACGCAAAAAATTATTTTTTTACACAGAACAAAAATTACGAAGAAAAAAGAAAACAATTCATAATCAAAACAATCACAGAAAAAAATTAAAAAACTCAGTTTTCAAACATTAATGTTAAAATAATAAAAGAGTACTAAATCGTTAAAAATAAAAAAGTGTTGAAACTATTCATCGTTCTGAGAAATTGGGCTGAAAAAACGCTCGTAAAAGTTTCTATTGTAAATAAAAGATGGACATGAATATTTATCTAATTCAGCTGGTTGATTTAATTTATTATGTAACTAATTGTAAAAATATTTAAACATGAAATAATTCTGCATTCCAGAGAGAACATATTGTATCTGGGTCGCAAAAACGAACAAGACAGTTGATTTTTCACAAAAACCAAGAGTGTTCTACTAGAAATGTCACTAATCTATTTGGAATTTTTTCAATTTTATGACTGATATACATAATAAAATGGATTACAGACTACACAGCCATGAAATAGTTGAGTTTGAGTACACAAATTTAATCAGAATTTTGGAATAAATTAATATTAATTTCAATAATTATTATAGTAGGCCCGATGTCTTAGGTTTACATGGGTCGTGGTAGCCCGGTTGGAAGAGTAACGGACAAGAAACCGGAAGGGTTGCGCGTTCAAATATAACCAAAGACCGTCGTGTACACAAGGAGCTGGTGCAAGTTAAATCTCTCGTAGCCTCAAATGTCCTCACGTTGGCATGGTGTGGAAGTTTGGAGAGAGGGTGCCAGCTCAGGTGTGACCTCGTCATCTGACCGTGGTTCAAAATTACGTAGTGTTGTCCTCGGATCTTTCCCTTCGGGGGTTGATCCCGCACCGTCGCCTATAGTCCGTTGTGTTGCTCCAGTGCGACGTTAATTTAAATACCTACCTACCCTAAGTTTATACCAATTCTGTTCTGTGCACTTTATTTCGAATCAATTAACATATTTGTAGGATTTGCAATATCTTGGAAATCTAATACGTACATTTTATAGCACCTAAATATACTTAATTTGGGGTTTACGACCTATTATAAAAATCTAAGACTGCTCTGTTGCTTGAAAAAGAAATAAAATGACTTCTGGAACCTACAAAAAATATCTTTCCTGCGATATTTCAGCTTGAAATGCGTTTTGAATACGATTTTATTCGAGATGAAATGTTCAATTTAAAATACTGCGTCATTTCGGACAACAGCAAAGCGTGCACTGCATTTTAACACTACTAAAGACAGGCTACTTTACATTAAGAATCGAAGACATCTGAAGCAGAAATCTTAAAAATTCCACTTTAGAATAAGAAACAGCTGTTGTCTTTTTTAATACTCCATTCGTTCACTCAATAACTGAGAGAAGAGGAAGACTGGTGCTAATATCATTGGTTTCTCCGTCGCGAAGGATGACGTTATAACGTGTCAAAGTCTAATGAGATGGAGGATATTTATATAACCCCCTTGTGTTTTTATTAATCTATATTGTTACCCAGAACCCCACCGATAAACAGTGAAAAGACGCGTTTCTAGACCTAGCACCACAAACTTATTTTGTTTTCAATATTGAAAAATGTTATTGACGTTGAAGTCTAAAGAGAAGTGTACTAACTTTTAATATTTTCGTTTGTTTCTGTATAAATTAGATCAAATTTCCTGCATTTTCCTAATCAGAAAAGTTTCAAGAAATTGCATGTGATATAAATGAGTCGTGATAGGTAAAGTGCTATTTTGAATACGGAAATTTTGAAATGTAGCAGCCAAAGATGTTATTTTGAAATTTACTAACTTCAGGTCGTTAGAGGTGAGCTGTCATCTCAAGGCTGACTGCGCAGCATGAATTTACCAGGAAATAAATTAAATGAAAATTTGTTATTTTTCAATGTCTTGAATTTTTGACGAATGATGTGAGATTTTATGATAGCGACGACGAGTTTGTTTCATGCCTGTGTGTATAGTCGTATCCAGTAAATTGTTGTCTGTCATGGTTAAAAGTCTTCATTTTTTTTTTATTTCTTCAACTTCATTTTTTGATAATTAGACCAGGCAAGAATCCAGGATGTCAAAATGATGGAGCAAATCGTTTCGTGAAAGTGGGGAATAAACCCAAGTAGGGGGATAGTGTATAGGGAACACTTTAAAGAATGAATAAAGATTAATTCCCTCTCAAAATATGTTGTGCTCTCTACATCTACCCGAGGCCATAAAGGTTCTCTAGAAAAACTCCGACACTAAAAAATAACCTGACTCAGATATTACTTTACGAATCTAACGTTTAGTAGACAAATAAAAAACTACTGTTATTGCAAAAAGAAAAACATGTCTTCCGATCACATCCTGTAATCTCCCAATGCACAGAACAGAAAATCACAAAAGAATAATAAGATTCCAAGAAAGTCAACAACACAAAATTAACTGACGCGAATCCCTTATCCAAAAAAGAATGTCGCATGTTTTCAGAGATGATCGTAAATCGTACTCTGTGGGTTATTCCTAAGAGATAGGGGGCCGAGATAGACCGGTTGGAAGAGTAATGGACTAGCAACCGGAGGGTTGAGAGTGCGAATCCAACCAAAGACCCTCGTGTTCAAAGGGCGGCTGCTGCACGTTAAATTTGCCGTGGCCTCAAATGTCCTCACGTTGGCGTGGTGTGGAAGTTTGAAGAGTGGGGTGTCAGCTCAGGTGTGACCTGATTCTGAATGACGTGGTGTTGTCTTCGGATCTTTCCCTTCGGGGTTGATCCCGGACGGTTGCCAATAGCCCGTTGTGTTGCTCCAGTGCGACGTTACTTAAATACTTACCTAACCTCTTGAGAGCTAAAGCTAGTTCTTTCTGAAGATTGCAATATGGCTTTCTCCCTGAAATATTATCTTTGCATTTCATTGCATGTGAATGCGGCAAACTAAATTTTGTCTCAATAAAATTTAACAAACATTGAAGAATGGAACTATTAACTCTTCACGAAAAGAATAATTTAGAGAAACCTTGGCGCAATGTTTAACAGTCTGCCTGAAAATACGTGTTGTTAGATATGACATGAAACTATCCCGTTTCTGCCTCTTCATAAACTTTATTTACAAAATATATACACAAGAAGTTCTTACAACGTTGTTTCGGAACTATTGCCAATCGACTACTGCACTTTCAAGTCGTTGCCAATCTTAAAACTTAATTCTCATCGATTAAATGTAAACACAAAATAGATGGCGCTGCTTAAAATCTGAATCTGACATTCTCCCACCTTTTGATAATGGAACACCACTCTCTTGTGACGAAATATTTTCATTTCTTTGCTTAAAGCATCTTTCCACCAGAGAAATCGAAAGAAATCTCGATCTTCTTAACTGATGGATATCTGAAGAAAGGCCCTTATGTCTGAGATCACACACATTTTCCTTTCTCTAAATCTCATCAGAAGAGCTGGGATAAGCTCGAGGGTATTAGGCCCCTTTTGCAAGCAATCGTGAGAGAAGGGTAGCCTTTCTGTTTACTTGAAGCATCAAATACAGGGCGCACTTTTGTAGAACAACTTTTAAAAACTCCTCTATGTGGTAAAACAGCAGCTCGTCTTGGAAAGTTCTTCAGGTGTGGCACTTCTTCTATTATATCTTCTTGTAACCACACTCTGAAAACCGAGTCATAATTTTCAAATTAGTCTTCCCTAATTAATTTCGCAGTTGTTCGCTCCAATCTCTTCTCAGCTAAGATTTTGTTCTCTATCATTTCTTTCTAGGGAAGTTTTACTTGGTATCTTCCGTCTTCGTTAATTGTCACTATTTTCATAAAATGTTCTTTTTACTGTATTTTCAATTTCATCTCTGCTGTATCGCTCACTCTGGTCATGGATACCAGTCGATTCCAATCTCCATAAATCTAATAATATTGCTTTATATCAAGAGTGAAGTTGCAACAGCATTCATCTAGTTTCTTGAATTATTTTGACTTTGCCCATTAAAACCCATCCAAGTCGAGTTTCAATTGCGGTTAGACCAGATTTTATATCGTAACTTTTTCCGGTGTAAAGTTTTCCTGCAAAGTCTGCTCCAATCAATATTTCAATAACTGGCTTTTCTTCACCAACATCTGTGATCGAGATGCCCCTTTTTTGCAGATCATTCAACAGAATAATATGATGTCTCTTGACAGACAGTATACAGCGGACATAACTTCTAAAAGCTTTTGAGCGATGTCCCACTTTCAAACATGAGAAACAACATTTTGTGTTCCTTAAAATTTCAAACTTTTCCTCAATTGACATCTCTTGACCTTTGTAGCAGTCTTTACTTGAATGCAATTTTCCGCAAAACACACATATAACTTTTGGAATTTCTTTTGCACCCGATAATAGGTCACCAGCAGTAGGAGTCGAAATGTCCTTTTCTCTGATCTCCTTTTCAGAATTATTTTCACTCTGTTTCAAGTCAGCCATGGCCAGAGAAATTCGCTCTTCCCCTTCAATCTGGTGGAAAAGTAACATCTGTGATAATTTGTCCCCATAAGAAATTTCTTTATCTTTAGCTATCGAAGGATTTATTAACCCCCCGAGTATATCTTCCGGTATATATGATTCCACTAAAGGAAATTACATCGCAGCGTATTTATCAGAGGTCATGCTAATTGATTCTAATGATCCTAAATATGATTTCAGTTTGTCATATGGTTGAGTGGCATTAAATTTCGATTTCACCGTTGTAGCGTTTTTTACAACTAAGTCTAATAATTCTCTGACAAAATTCCACAAGAAGCTCTTTCCGACCGAATCTCGTTTTAAGGCTTTCAATGGCCCTCACATAATTTTCAGAAGTCGGCGAATAGCTATTAACAATTTCCTTGACTCTGCTACCATTAGTCATACATTGGATGAGATATTGAAATTTATCTTCATTCATCTGTTGGTCATTGTGAATTCGACTAAATTGGCTCCAAAAACTTAGCCATTCCTTTACATCTCTGCCAAATTTCACCAGTTCAATCTTTGAGAGCTTCAGTTTCGTTTTTTCAATGGTAACTGGTAGCGTCACATTACGATGGGATGTCTTCAAAATTAATCTACCATGAACACGAGTTTGTAAAAATGTTAACGATATTCCTCAATTTTTAAATATTCATCGTCGAAATTGTCCGGGTTTGACTCCAATAAAGCATCACAAACTTTGTCATCGACAGCAGAGAGATCGTTTGCGACTCGTTCCAAAGATGCAAATTTACTTTCAATATCTTCCAATTTAACATTTTCTGTTTCAAAAAGAGTCATTAAACTGTTATACAATTTAATAAATGACGTTCGCATTGGAGCTCTTTTCTTAACGAGCACTTCCATTTCACAATCAAGTTTCACTTTCGTTTAAAAAAGAATAATATTCGAAAGCAAATTAACTGACCTGTTTCAAGCGTCGATCACGTCTGGGTCACCAAATGTTAGATATGACATGAAACGTACCACGTTTCTGCTGCTTCATATATTTATTTTATTATATGAAGCTTTATTTACAAAATATATACACAAGAAGCTCTTACAACATTGTTTAGGAACTACTACAAATCGACTAATAGACTTTCGAGTCGTTGCCAATCTTAAAAGTTTACTTCTCATCGAATAAATGGAAACACAAAATAGATGGCGCTACTTAAAATCTTAATCTGGCACGAGTAATTATGCACCGATTATGTGCCCCTTTAAATTACTAGTATAAGAATACCAACAATTAATTCTATATGGAAAACTTTGCCAAATCAATTAACCAACAATTCAGCTCTCATGTATAAGAGATACACGCTAAATAAATACATATGTAAATGATATACACGATAAAGTTCCACTCATCTAGTATAGGTGTTGTTAAAAATGCAAGGTTTATATGACTAATATGAAACTGTTACGATCACTTTACTTCCGTGTTTGAATCACAGGTCCTTTGGAGGCTTACAGTGGGATATATCAGTCTTTGTACTTAATAACAATTAATGTGACTATGCAAGATTACAGGAATACAATAAATATATTTTCTAATCCAACGTTTTCCTTCCAAATATTTTTATTTTGCATCCACAATGCGTTTAAGTTAGATAAGTGTACGTAAACATAAAAACAGTATATTCTTAACCAAAGAGTCAATTTATTTTCGTTTCAATCGAAGAATCTTGTATCTGTATCATACTAATACTATGTATACACGAGGGCCTTAATTTTTCTTACCACCACTACTTTATATTACATTAACACTTCGCATATCAAGCCTTCGTCTGTATCGCATTTTTCCCATGTTTCCCCATGGAATTTCGTTTCGCGAAAATTAAAGGAAATCACAATCTATTTCTTCAAAACTGGAAGTTGAAAGTTCTCGTGTTTCAAATAGTAGTCCTAAAATGAATTGGTAAATATAGATAGGTAGACATTTAATTAACGTCACACTGGAGCAACACAACGGGCTATTGGCGACAGTCCCGGATCGATCCTGAGGGGAAAGACAACACCACGTAATTTTGAACGGTCAGATGACGAGGTCACACCTGAACTGGCACACCACTCTCCAAATTTCCAAACCACGCCAGCGTGAGTACCTTTGAAGCCACGAGAGATTTAACGTGCACCAGTCCCCCTTTGTACACGACGGTCTTTGCTTGGATTCGAACTCGCAATTCTTCGGTCGCTAATCCGTTACTCTTCCAACCGGGCTGCCACGGCCCCGTTTTCTAAATAGGATTGACCAGAAAAGAGATCGACTCCCCACCTAACAATTATTTTCTATTTCACAAGAAAACCTCGTTGTCGGATTCGCTCTCGTCAGACGAAACGACCTGAATCGCTTAATTGAGCGAATCCCAACCCGCCCTTATCCGACTTCACTACCATCTGACCTGAGATTCCGTTATCTGCACCAGCATCGCCCGAATCTCTTATTCAAGAGACAGAGTCCTAGTTTTCTCAATCAAATATTTCCCTTTCCTTTGAGGCCGCCTGGGCATGTTTATTTAACGAAGGCAAACAACGTGTCTTCGAATGCGTGGTTAGGCTCAAGAAGCCACAATGCGAAGGATTGGCCTCCGATGTTTGTCGCGGAGGATTATAAATAAGCGACGCACCAGTGAAATGACGAACCATTACTGCGAGAATACTTACTGATGCATGATGCTCGCTGTTGTTGGACTTCATTTGTTGCTGGATGCTGGTTGGGGATTGTCTCGTTCATTTCCTTTTGCAAGGTAGTGTAATTATTTAGCTATCTTTCAGTTTCTATAATTTAGGTTGGTTTCTCTTTCATATGGTGTTTAGCTCTCTTATGAGTCAGTGAAACGTTTGTAGTGTTTGTTTACTCGATGTAGCTTGGGTCAGCTTGGCCAAGTATGGCCTTTTCACCACAAGACCCAAATATATTTTTTTATATGTAAACAACTGCAGTTCTCCGACTCAGCGAGCAACGGAGGCTTTTCGCGTTCAATCTGTCGTGACCTCAAATGTTCTCACGTTGGCGTGGTGTGGGAGAGTGGGGTGCCAGCTCAGGTGTGACCTCTTCATCTGACCGAGGATCAAAATTACGTGGTGTTGTCCTCGGTCTTTCCCTTCGGGTTTGATCCCGAACCGGTGCCAATATCCCGTTGTGTTGTGCTCCAGTGCGACGTTAATTGAAATACCTACCGATTCAGCGAGACTGGATTTCCTGTAAGAAAGTTGAAAATGGAATTGTTGCGTTTTGGGAAGGAAAGAGTTTCACTCACTTATGATCCCAACCAGCGACATTTTGAGGTCCTAAGAACCGGTTCAGTCACCTGAGCTTGTCGAGGCTTGTAGACTCACGCAAGTCCTCATGTGACACATGGTGACGTAACAGCGGCATGTAGCGTATAAAAGGCATGTATGGGGTATCAAGAGAACTGTTAATGAGTAGTTACCCTGAATATGTGTAAGACAAAATACTTAATCGTCCTCGAACGGTGCATGGTTGTAGTGGTCAGAGCCGGTTCCAGTATTTTGGAGATTACAAAAACCTGTAGTAAGGAAAAGGCTCGTGGTACAAAAAGGTAACAAGTGACAGGCACGAATCGTTTGTGGTAACAACAAAACGACAGTTTGCAGCTCAGTATAACGTAGGTGCTGCCAAGCGCATAACACGACAGAACTTTCACATGATTGGTCATAATGGCAGACGACTATTCATTTTCTATCACGAGAATAACAAGAAAGAGCACTTGTTGTGGGCCCAGGGATATAACCATTCGACACTTGATGAGTGGAAAAATGGTCTCTTTGTCCGATGAGTCCCAGTTTGTTCTTCACAATGTTTATCACAGAATCAGACTATGGCACGAGCTACATAATTCTATGGACTAGTTTTGCCACGTGACAACAGTATAGGTGTGGAGGGATGGAATAATGTCCAGGGAAATGTTCTCCTGGAATACTCCCGGTCCCCTAATACCCTGGAAACGTTTCTCAATGCCACAGGATACTTCAAAATTGCTGTAAGCCAGGTGTACCCGTTTATGACTACAGTGTTCCCGATGTAGATGGTCGCTTTCAAAAGGACAATGCATCCCATCAAAGTTCTCAACTGGTTCAGTGAACACTACTGAGTTAAAATTATTTCATTGGCCGGCTCAATCAAATGACCTCAGTCCCATACAGTATTTGTGAGGCGAGCTGAAAAGGTCCACTCAGAGCCTTGAAAGGTAGCCATCCAATTCAAACCAACTAAGGGCTGCTTTTATGTTAGCGTGGGCCAATATTACTGCACAACGGTTTCAAGACCTTGAATAATCTATAACTAGTAGAATTACTGCTGTGAAGAGATAGAGAACTAATTCGTTATTGGTATGGTGCCTCTAATAATTTTCCCGGTATATACACTATATGGACAAAAGTATCTGGACACTGCAGAAAATCAGGTTGTTTTTCCTGGTTAGAACTCGGCCATTACTTTATGTACCTGGTACCATGAACGCTGACGTGTATGTACCCCGACGTTCTGGATAATTTGGCCTACACTATGGCAATGCTACAGCGATGATGGGTGTTTCTTCCAACAGAATCAAGCTCCGTCACACTGCAAAACGTGTGCTGGACTGGTTTCCTGAAAAGGAGGTGAATCTGCTTGACTGGCCTGCTCAGAGCCCCGATCTCAATCCAATCGAGCACTTCTGGGATGAAATGGAGCATGCAATCCCATCTTCACAACAATCTCTTCTCACAGCATTGCAAGAGGCATGGCGAGCTATTCCTGCCCAGACTTACAGAGAACTTGTGGAAAGTATACCTCGACGTGTTGCAGCTGTAATACAAGCAAAAGGAGGGCCTACCCGTTACTAAATAGAATATTAAAGCACTTTTTCTGAAAAACATGCAGTGTCCAAATACTTTTGTCCATATAGTGTAGTTTAGTATTTTACCAAATTAATTATCAGCAAAACAAAGGGCCGAGGTGGCCCCGTTGGAAGAGTAACGGATTAGCAACCGGGGTTCCAAGTTCGAATCCAACCAAAGACCGTCGTGTACAAGGGGGGGGGCTGGTGCACGTTAATTATGTAGTAGCCTCAAGTTGGCGGTGTGGAAGTTTGGAGAGTGGGGTGCCAGCTCAGGTGTGACCTCGTCATCTGACAGTGGTTCAAAATGACGTGGATCCTTCCCTTCCGGTTTGATCCCGGACCGTCACCAATAGCCCGTTTTGTTATACCTGTGCGACGTTAATTAATACCTACCTCTCATCAGTTCTGCAACCTGCAGTCATTCCTACATGTCTGCTTTCCCCAGTTTTGCTTTCTTGACCAATTGCATCTGTCCTAGGATTTTTTTCAACCAATAGATGTGGTTATTAAGTCATTATGTGTGCTGTGGGGGCAAAGCAGCACGACATACTAAGAAATGAATGGCCCACAGTACTACAAAATTATCCAATCACTTGTGCCCCAACATATGACGCACATACACGTCATTCAGACTCCTGTGGTGACGTCATTACCTCCAAACTCATACAGTCCCTCAGCACATAACTGTGACAGAACGTTCTATGTCGTGCTTAATATTTTTGGAGATTTTGTTTGGTCTTTTCAAAGCAATATTAAAAAAGATGTACACTCTGGTGGCAGCGCGGTTTCACAAGTCAGATATTTTTTTTTATTTCCAATGGAAGGTAAGAAAAAAGAAGATACACATCACAGAAGAATTATTGGAACAAAACTTACGCGTTAATTAAGGCTCCCGTGTAAAAAAGTTCTATAATTATTCATTTAGAAATAAAAATCCTTGTATGAGCTTTCAATACTAATTGAAGCGTAAACAGAACGAGTTCTAAATAATAACATAGTTCTTGAGTTATTGTGCTCAATTATCCTATATTTCATTTCAAGCATTTGGTCGTTCTATATTATGTTTCATTATCACTTCATTTGTAAAATCATGCACGCCGATGGTTTGTTACAACGTTCTAGGGAATTTTCGATTCGATATCTTTTATTTCGTTCTCTAAGCCAGTCAGGATATGCCCTAATAAATAAAACACGTATTTAGGGTTTAAAATCGAATTTATCCAAGCTGCTTACCAATATTCTTTTCCGATGTCATACGTTAGGAGCACCTCCTACGAATATTTCATAACTGTGTTTCAGTAAACAGGTTTAATTTTTCCATTTTCTCATTATGGTGAAAAACAGTGAATGCATATTGATATTTGTTTGGCATTGTCTATCCCACTCTGCGATTCGATAGTGCCAAACAAATCAGGGTTGGTTGGTTTTGAGGTTCTATGGCGCAAGGGCCATATTTGGCCATGCTGCGCCAAAACAAATCAGGGAAGCACGCGGATATAGAAATCGGTAAGGCCAGTCTTTAGTGACCAGTTAGATCTTAACAAATAGTATCATTTCTAGAATTCATTGGCTTTGGGTTTTATCCCGGACCGTTGCCAATAGCCCGTGTTGCTTAAGTGCGACGTTAATTAAAACACCTACCTAGAATTCGTTGAAGCAATAGATGCATATAGCCACTAAATGTGAAGTGGGTAAAAGTAAAAAACAAGTACAACTCTGCTAAGAAATCTCGTGAAGCTCAGAGGGTTATTGTAACATTATCAGTTTCATGCCAATCCTTCTGATAAAGGCCTTGTGGTGAATTTAAACATCACTACAAAAATTAATTAACACGAAGGACTTTGTGGTAGACGAAATTTCACTGTCTTTTACAGGGTTCACTGATTGGCATACGTCATTGAAGACAGGTAGGTATTTTAATTAATGTCGAACTGGAGCAAAACAACGGACTATCGACGACAGTCGAGGATCACTCCCCAAGGGAAAGATTCGAGGACAACACCACGTAAATTTGAACCACGGTTAGAAGACGCAGTCGCGTCTGAGCTGGCACCCCACTCTCCAAACTTTCACACCACTCCAACGTGAGGACATTTGAGGCCACGAGAGATTTAACGCGCACCAGCCCCTTTGTACACGACGGTCTTTGGTTGGATTCGAACTCGAAACCCTCCAGTTGCTAATCCGTTACTCTTCCTCGGCCCTTGCTATGATGACGATTATGAACGGTTGAATTGTTAATGCAATACCACTCATTTGAACTGTCTGAAGCCCTTTGATAACAGACACGTCTATCCCTATTATTCCTTCACTCTTTGTTGCCACTCGGTATTTCCATCATCTCATACTCAGTTGATAAACTCAACACAGGACAGTCCATGTCCCTCTATTGCAGTCCGTGAATGAAATATATATATGAAATATATGAATGATCTTAATGGTTACGGCAAATGGCAGTCTATCGACTAGTGGAATCTATCGAATTCATTCACTATTGAATTTTAGAATGAGATTATTGTGGGGAACGTAGACACAGCTATGAGAATTAACTTAAAAAATAGTATATGAGAGGGATTTGCAGTGTAAACAAAACTACATGGTCTGTATAGTTTTCCTTCTGCTGTCCAAATGCTCTCGATTGAAACGTTTCAGGGATACCTTAAAATATAGTTTATTGCCGTTTTGTTAACTTTCGGTATTTAATTTAATTGATGTTGACCAATGAATTATCAAATATCAATCCGGAATTCATTCTTTGGAATTTGTATAAGAAAATGTTGAAATCGTATTCGAAAATCAAGTCAAATGAGACTTCACATTCAGGAAACCCGTATCACCAAAGGAACTCTACCAGAGCTTTGAATTGGCTTGATAGAAAATGCCTCTCCTATATCAGCGTAACCATCCCTTACTTTAAGTACTTTTGGGAATGCAGTGAAACTTCGATCAACCGTCACTCTTTTAACCGTCAGTTTCTGTTAACCATCAGTCCGTTATTAAAAGTTAATTAATTAAATATTAAAAGTGATTAGTACGTACACACATGCAGGCATACTGTACTCATACCTACATACTATACTTCTAAGTAAAGTACGGAGAGAGGAGAGAGAGGGGAGAAAGAGAGTGGGATGGGAAAGAGAGAGTGTGCCCCTCAGAAAGCACGAGTCTCGAAGAAACGAAAGAAAATGATAGATTATTCTAAAATTTGAATATGTGTGTACGTCTAGAGCGTAAGTTCATGTAACAATATGTACATATGTACTATACTGTACTTAATGTAAATTGTATATTGTTTGTTTCTGTAAAATAAAATACATGTGCAGTTCGTAAACGTGCATTTTTTATCATTCGTTCATATGCAATGGATGGGTTGTTGTTTAAGGTTTTTCTGTTATCCATCTATTCGATTAACCGTCCCGGTCCCGACCCAGACGGTTAATCGAAGTTTCACTGTACCAAGTTGCACACTAAAGCCCTAAAAGTAAAACTAAAAAGCTTGAATATCTTATATATTTAATGAAAAAAGAGTACCTAAAGCAAATTTTTAATTCGATAAGCCACGGCGGTATCTCTATTCCAGAACTTGAATTATCCATTCATGTAGGCAAATTGGAGAACATACAGTTGAAAATCCTACTGTCAAATAGATTCCCAAGCCGTTTTACACAGTCGAAATGTATGCATTATGTCCGACATATGCACATTACATTTCCCCTTCTCTGTTAGCTCCGAACATAGACGAAAGCAAGAAATGTCTCATACATATGCAGTCCTGAGTTATCATTTTCTTGGGCGAGCGTGACACGTCATTCTGTCCCGTGTCCCTCTACCATGTCAGAAAAAGTATGGAATGCAAGGAGTAGATAGCTGCTATCAATAACACGCCGTACCCTCCTTTTTACCCGAGTCTCTCGGTTAGTTCTTTGTTTTGACAATGCATGATGGATTGTAATTATGATGGATAAGTGCGAGGAATTTTATCTACCTCTTGCGTTACACCACTGAGCATTGTTCTTGGGTGCTGGTTAGCGAGATATATTTAGATACCGGTTTTGCGCGAGGTGTCGCTTATTTTTAATTCGCCTCGGTTTTTTTCTGGATTTCGTGTGGTTTTTAGGTGGAAAGAACGCGAGGTGTTGGAGTTAATCTCAACTGATGTGTTAACATCGCGATGCCATGGTGATAAAGAGTGAACGGTTTTTTCCTTGTTCATCTGTCTGTCGACAGTTTTAGACTGCAAGGTCGAAACAGTCGAAAAAGACTGATTATGATTAAATACCGCTGGACACATGTCATGGAATACGTTTATGAGATTTTCTCTGATGAGTTCATGAAATTGCGTGCAAAAAATTTTCACGGATACTTATTATAATAAAAGCATCTGGAAGTTATTTATACCTCGTTTGATTAAGATAATGAGAGTTGCGTATGTTCTAAACTACGGAAAATTCTAAATTTCTGTTTAAATCATCGGATTGAAATCACGTTGAGCATTGTTCTTGTCCGCTGGCTAGCAAGGTGGGTAAGTATTTTAATTAACGTCCCACTGGAGCAACACAACGGGCTATTGGCCTCGGATCAATCCCTAAGGGAAAGATCCGAGGACAACACCACGTAACTTTGAACCACGGTCAGACGACGAGGCAACACCTGAGCTGGCACCCCACTCTCCAAACTTACACACCACGCCAACGTGAGGACATTTGATTTAAACTGTTAAAAACTCTTTTAAAGCGGATCAAGCTTGGAGAATCGCCGTGATTTCTTTTCTGTTTAGCATATAGATTAAATAAAAGTATTGCTTAAATATACAAGGCATCTCAAAATATAGACATTTTTGGTGATTGAACATCTAAAAAATTTGTTATTTGCTTTAAACTAAAAGCACCAGATGTATATTCAGACTTTAACTATATTCTCATATAAACGTTGGATAGTTTCCTTTATGAAGAGAAGCATTTATTGAAAAGATGCATATTTGGCTAAATAATCCTATGACGGAATCGTTCAGTTGGTATTTTCTTGGTCTATATTGCTCTTTCAGGATCTTCCATTCACATTTTAATGGAAATTAAAAGTAATCTCTTTCAAGGTAACATGATTCATTTATGCGTTTAATAATACCATCCTTTCTTTTCAAAGCCAATCGTGTTTACCAATTCCTCATGGGACAGTAAGGAAGCGTATTTTCATTCTATGTGTGGTTAACTTAGCCACCAATACAAAAATTAACTTACAACACAGTAATATACATAACAATATGACGCATCGTCACCATGAAGAACTTTCGGTTAACAAAATTTCAGTGACATTGGTGCCGATGGACGTAGTTAGGCATATCCGCACTTAAAGAAAAGCTGACAGCACTTCAGACAAACACCAGATAACGCTCGCTACAATCGGTATGCACTTCGGTGGATGATCTACGGTGAACAGTCGAATTACCAATGCGATGCCAATCCCTTCCAATAACTCTCTGGACCGCGGTAGCCTGGTTGGAAAGGTAACGGATTAGCATCCGAAGGGTTGCGAGTTCGAATCCAACCAAAGACCGTTGGGTACACGGGGGGCTCGTGCACGTAATCTGTCAAGGCCTCAAATGTCTGCACGTGGGCGAGGTGTGGAAGTTTTGAGAGTGGGGTGCCAGCTCACAGGTGTGACCTTGTCAACTGACCGTGATTCGAAATTACGTGTTGTCCTCGGATTTTTCCTTTCAGGTTTGATCCCGGACCATCGCCAATACCCCGTTGTGCTGCTCCAATGCGACGTTAATTAAATACGTACCTACCTACCAACAGCTTCTGTTTTGCCACTTAGCCTTCTCTTAACACGGAGCTTTACAGTCCGCTGCTAAATTCAACTCAGGCCGATCCAAGGTTACAATAATCTATTGCATGCCCACGCTAACAGAAATACATCTTAATACAGTTCCCACGTCTCATGCAATTGGAAATCGACTCAATGGCCTGACCATCGCCAATAGCCAGTTGTGCTGCTCCAATGCGACGTTAATTAATTACGTACCTACCTACCAACAACTTCTGTTTTGCCACTTAGCCTTTTCTTAACACGGAGCTTTACAGTAGGCTGCTAAATTCAATTCAGGCCGGTCCACGGTTGCAATGATCTATTGCATGGCCACGCTGACAGAAATACTACATCTTAATACAGTTCCCACGTCTCATGCAATTGGAAATCGATTCAATGGCCTGCAACGTTTACATGACTTGTAAACATTGTACATGACTTGTAATACGTACCTACCTACGAACAACTTCTGTTTTTCCACTTAGCCTTCTCTTAACACGGATCTTTACAGTTGGCTGCTAAATTCAACTCAGGCCGGTCCACGGTTACAATGATCTATCGCATGGCCATGCTGACAGAAATACTACATCTTAATAGAGTTCTCATGCAATTGGAAATCGACTCAATGGCCTGCAATGTTTACATGACTTGGCACCCATTGCAGCAGTAGCTGGTACCCTTCTTCAAGCAGCTTGGATAAAACCCTCCTGCATTTCCTATTCAGTGGGCAGTCTGTATCACTGTTGCGCGTGACGTTTTGAATTGCTTTAGTGGAATCTACTATGAAAACTGCCTTGGTGGGACGATTGATCTTAGATTAACATTGTGGAGTAAAAGCAATACTATGCTACTTGCAAATCTTGTGGCACTCTGAAGACTACAACGAACTCATTATAGACTGATGTGGTTGCTCTAAATAGACACATTTCTTCAATAATTTGAGCTTATGATTACGGAGGTCTGCAAACTTTCCCCGAGTAAGAGAATATGGACGCTAAATCTATGTACTTTTTTTATTAGGTGTAGAAAAAATGCTACAGATTTCTGTATTACAACATATGTAGATATTAATGTAAGTTACATATCGCTGTCCGAAAGAACAATGACAGTTCAATTCATCGATTTGTTCAGGAACGCAAACTACGAATACCGATGATGGTTAATATCAATTTCTTCAAAGAAACTTTGATGGTAATATTCATCCCCAATTTGGTAGTTGTTTCGTTGTTCTCCAAAATTTTGGAATGAAAATATTCAACACAAATTGAATTATTGTATAAAACATTATCTATTTATAATATTACATTTAAACATATTGAAATTTTTATCCATTCAGTTAATTGCATCATGAGAGGGACAGTTGATATTAATAATGACACACTATACAGTTACATCGTTGTTCCTGTCAAATTCAACGCACAATCCTTCTGAACACCACTTGTGTAGCAGTTAACCTCCCGTATCAAATCACTAACACTTTTGTTGTAATATATCATGAGAAGTAGTTGAAATTTGAACAATGATGTAATGATCTATAGCGGATATTAGTGTTATTACACATCGACCTTCTAATGAAATAGACGGAGCAAATGGGTGGAGTCGCTGTCGTAAGATCTCAATGGTAAATCACGTGGACTTACGAATTGACTTAGCCGATAGGCTGTCGAATCGCAGACTAGTGTTTTTGATCACGGTGGATAATTACTGCAACCAATCAATACTTTAGAATTCATGCTTTTACCCACAATCACGTGACAGATCTTCAAACCGAGCAACTGGAAGAAATAACATGAAGCTGTGGGCACATGGTCAATTTGTTCCATTTTAAGGTCGATGTTAGTACAGTTCTGACTTCATTCAACTCCAAATTCCTCCATTTTGCTTGCGTCATAGTTCCCGAAATACGATATATCCCTCATTTCCAAGCAATTACTGAATTGGTTTAACTACCTAATCAAATATTATACCTAAATCATATGAATTTAAGCTAACATGATATTGATGTATGTTGTTTTCTATCACAGTGTGATGATGACTAAAATTTCATAAGTACCTCCACAGATTTTTGAAACAGTTTGTGACGAATTAATAATTTCTTATGCACTGCAAAGAAGAAATGATGACATTTATTGAAGTTGAAAGATTTCAGACTCGTTCACCGAATGTGAATGTTTTTATTTTGTACTTGATCTTTCTTCAGAGATATTCGATGTATATCACTACCATAAAACCCTAACATCCAATCCAATCCAAACGATGTATATCAAATAATAATTAAGCTATCTTTTTTGTAGTGTTCAAATATTTCAAATCTCTTTTTGGATTTCTTCTTTTTGTCGATACAAAAATTCAAAATCATTGTATAACTTTTTCAATAACACGGATATCAAAGTTTGAAATTAAAAAAAAAACAATCATCTTTAGAAGCAAACAAAAAATTTTTCTTTAGAAGCAAACAGAGAGAATCCAATCGCATTCTTCATGTTTGCTTCTAAAAATAATCACTTAAACTTTAAATTAAACTCGAATCGATTGAAAAGAATTATTGCATGTTGATTTAAATGTAAGGAATGGAGCTCAAATTCAATTAGATCACTCAATATTTGTATAAATAACTCTAGAGAAATTTCATATCCGTATCTTTTTAGAACTTGTTTATATCCAATGTTGGCTTTTACATAATGTACGTTAGATTGAAATTACTTTCGTGCGTCAAGTACAACAGATAAAGCTAGATTGCTTCGATAAAATTACCGTATACTTCTATTTTTACACATATTTTAACTTTCTATTTGTATAAGGGGATGTATGCAAAGGAATTTATTTATATTTTGCTTGAATTTAAGTAATTGCAATACTCAATATGCATTCCAGCTTCTCCAAAACTACCAAATTATGCTTGATTTAAGTAGAGTTACTCAGATGTTTTAACATGACACTTGCTTAAATACGTAAGCAGAGGAATTTGAAATAATGCATTCACTACACTAAAATACGGTTTACCAAATGTAGGACATTGCATTAAAATGTTTTGAAAAAATCTTGTGTGATACTTATACAAACATACAGACACAAAATCGAACATACAACCGGAAGACGGTCAGACAGACTTACGCAACCAAGTTCAGTCACTATATATAAGAACTCACAGTATGCAAAGTTTCATGAAAATGTATTCAACTGCTTAGACGTAGCACGGACACACACATACAGACAGATGGACAAACAGACAGCAAACACGCAAGAGATGGATTTTGCATCAGAAGGGTTCAAAACGGATAGAAAACTTGAAATGGGTCGAAAATATTCAATATACAAACACTCCATTCTTATTTATATAGATTAGTATACGTACTGTTGTATCATTTTATGATTAATTTACTATCTATCATTAAAAGGTCTTGTGTTGATATTATCAGTAACTTTCACTTTAATTTGGAAATGTACACTTAATAAATTTTATAGTAGTGATGTTTGTACTGCAGTGTTGTCACTATACAATGAATCTAAAAGTTCAAAACGTGATCATCTTAGGTATATTTTTATATTCTCCTGGTAACTTCGTATTTGAATTTACTGTACATTTGTCTTTTATTTACAGAGGATTTACTCTTTCTCAATGATGAGCTTAACAATGTATTTGTTCTCTCCGAAAGATTTGAAAAAAAGAGAGCTAATGTTGGCAGAGGTAACTGATTTTATCTGCGAAATAATTTTTTGTCATTTAGTTAGATTTATTTACCATCATTTATATCTTTAACTGCATATTTCTAATTATAATTCTTTCTAGTTACTTCAAAATAATATAAAGATTATTTCCTCTAGATTTTAAATTGAAGCTTTTTGTTTTCATTAGAAGCTTATTTCTTTGAATTTATACTTGAAAGTTAATTTACTTTTCATTACTCTTATGTAATCATAATCTTTTAATTATAGCATAGTTCGTAGACACACTTAAGCTTCTGAGGTTATAAAATAGGAACATTTTATGCTATTTGATTTTGCATGTTATTACATTTGTTTTGATAATAATTATAATTTGTTACATTTAACACTAAAATTGTGTCTATTTACAACCACAAAAGGGGTCAAATTGACCCCTTCCTAGTTTTAACAATGATTTTTGGTTTTCAAGCTTGAGTCTTTTAAAATAATTAGAAACATGATGTTTGAAAGCTAATTTAACTCAAGACCTCTTTGGTCATTCTTGGTGCAGTGAAATTTCTTTCAATTAAGATTAAAAGAATAAAATACTGGCTTTTGTATACTTTAGGATTTTGACAAAAAATTAGTTTCATAGACTGGAGGGGTGGAAGACTTTTCAGCAGGTTATATTGTGTTAAATCCAATTATTTTTTCATATTAAATAAATGATTGGATTTTTTTATTTGTGCATCAGAATATTTTACTAATTTTATGTCAATTTTAAAATTATTTAAAAGAGAAAATGGAAGTTTTTGCTTCTGTACCATATATTGTCACAGAAAAATTTTAAAAAGTGTTGAGGCATTTATAAATTCATAATAATGTAAAAGTTATAATTTGCACATTTCACGTTTGAGCTACACTTAAATTTATATTTATAAGATATAACAATTCTTCAATCTGATTTTTTTATTATGTTAGTGTAGATAAAATCCAAATCTAAAATTTTAATTTTATTTTACCTGACTTAAAAAAATATATATGAAGGTCAGTTTTGCTGGACGTATTTCTAATCAAGCGTTTATGTTGAATATTTTTAAATTGCTTTCATCATAAAAACTTGATTTTTGTTTTTATCGTGTGATTTTTAGACCTTGATCGAAAGTAAACCATTAATTGATTTAGAGGAAAACCTCGCTTCTGTCAGCCATCAATTAAAAGAATTAGGTATTTATGGTATTATGAAAATTCATTTACAATTATACTTGATGTTATTGTATTCTAATATTTCTATCACTTATGCAGACGGGTGCTATTGGACAAGTTCCAGGAGCAACAAATACACCTGATGATTTCTCTGGAATTGATGAATTTGATATGTTAGCACAGTCTAGGTATGTTCAAAATCCTGAATGTGTCCTACAGAGCATGTACCAATTTCAATCAGCTTGATTTTAATCATGATTTATTCAAATCAAATTATTTTTATTTTCTTAATTTATGATTTCAGGGCTGTGTCACCAGATGACATTTTCCATACTATTTTTAACCTTGGTGACTAGTGGTGTCTTTTCAAGCAAAATCGTCTCAAAAGCTACTAATTTAAAAATTTTGCTGACTTTTTAAAATTTACCAAAGGTCAATGGAAATTTAGTTCCTTTGTTAATTGGTAGCAGACAGAAAAATATTTTTCTTTCTCTCGAGAAAATTTTCCAGGGTAAGCCAATTTCGAAGTTTTGGTGCCAAGTCATGGCAACCATAAATGAAAAACAGCAGAATTTATGGTTGCTAGATTGTCGTGGAAACCTTTTTGGGAAAATGTTTTTTATTTCAAAATTTAAATTTCTTGACAAGATCTTCAAATGTGTTTCATACTTAATCAGCCTATTTTGTGTTTTAGCTGATTCGTTTTGTATTTGAGCAACTAAAATTGCTACTAAAATAGGCTTTAAGGGGAGACTTTTCTGCTATTTCTCAATCGCTTTGGCTGTGGCAATCCTCTGATTTAAATTTTCTTTTTCTTTATTGAATAACTTGGGATAAAATGCACGTTGTTTGATTTAAATAGTTTTTAAAATGTGCTTCTGCTCGTAATAAATAAGTAATCCCAAAATTAATCCTTTTTATTCTGAAAATTATCCTTGAGGGCTCTTGAGGTAATATTATTGAATGGGGATGACAATGGCAACTTACCAACAAGTATTTTTTATCTTTTTTGGACACTGAAAGCAGGTGTCACAATATGGGTGATAATTTGTTGATTAAGGTGTATGTATACACTAGAACATTTTTTTTAAATTTTGACTTTAAAAATGCAGTTTTTTCACAATAGGTCATTGGTTTGTGCTTAAACTAATTTTAGTGTGAAAAATTCTGATTAAGCTGCTCATTAATTATCTAATTTAGATATAATTAGCTAATTAGCATGTTTTTTGAACAGTGATATCTCAAATTCTAATGTGTTCAGAAAGACAATTCCTGTTGGAAATCATTCCTAATATTATTCTTCATGTTTTGACCCTTCATCAAGTTGCTAGTGGGAATACGTTCTTTTTTACAATTTTTTTTCACGAACTAAGTCTAAAAAATCAAGATTTTTCAGGAATTTGAACATTTAAAAATCAACTAAAAATTTATTTCTTAACCAATAACTTCGACTGAGGGTCAAAACATTCACTGTATTACATAGATTATAATGACACAAAAGTTATTATAATAAATCAATTCATTGTCGAGTTATCTCTGTTCGAAAGAAGCATCCTATTGCAAAAACACAGTTCTTCAGAAATTGAGTTTAAAGTTTTGGAAACGTGTTTGTTCATGGTGTCAGTACCTAACAAAAAATCCTTGTAATTAGGAAAATATTCTGAATATTTGCAAGATCTTGGTATCGTTTGAAAGCTAAGGGGTTGGACAATATTTTGAATTATTAAAAAATAGATCGATATTTTATTCAATTTTAGTGATTTCTAGTGTATACATACACCTTAATTAGAATTTTTACATGCTTTGTTACACACACATTTTTGGTTGACCAGTTAGATCAAGCTATTGTAATAAATTGAACATAAATACCTAAGATGCTTTTTTAGAAGTACTGTTGAAAGTCCTAAGGATGTCAATGTTGACGTTTCACAGAATCCAGACGAAAGAATTCCGTTTTCTTATGTAAAAAATTTTAAGAAATTCTTTAAGTATAATTGTGAATGAAACATTTTTATTCAAAATTACCCTTTAACAGGATATCAAATTTTATAATACTATGTTCTTTATATGTTGCAGTTTAACAGAGAACAGGATTTTCATAAAGTTGCAAGGTGGGTGGAAGAAAAGGTAGATTACATCCTGTGGTGTTTGAAATATTTTTCATGAGCGGCACTAAAATGACAACTTGCTGTTAATTAAAAAAAATATTTGTTTTTGCATCTCTTGCAAATGTTTAAATGGTTTGCTTTTCATTTAGTATTCTTTAATTTATTTGCTATTTATATTAGATATTTTAAAGACCAGTGTTTTTATCGATTAATTTATAATTAAAAAGAATGCTATGCTGCACCTACATATGATGCATCATGTTTGTGATGGGTGTTAATCAGAGTATTTAAAAAAATTAAGTAGTATCAATATTTATATGCATACTTCACTTAAGTACAATTTATATTATAATTTTGGATCTAAAAGCAATTGTGTCATACTATATCACAAACCTCATTTTATTCTGCTACCATGTTTCAAATTAAAATGGAAATCAAAGTTGAAATAATTGGAGTGTTTTAAATATTTGCTTAGCAATTAATCTTAAATTTTATTCTGAAGCATGTACGTAACAAGGCTAAATCTTTTGTTAACAAAACAATTTTGTTTACTTTAGCCTGAAGGATTACAGGATCTGAATTCACAGCCTAATACAGGTAATTTTGCATTCGTCGCTGTAAAAAATTAAGTATTACAATTAGATTTGTGCATAATAATTATAAATCTTTTACACCTCATTACTGTTCCTTCAAATCTATCCCTTGTAATCTAAATTAATTTAAGTTTATCTTTATTTTGTAGGTTTGGGCCAAAATTGAGTTTTAATTTACACTGTTTATACATAAAACTATGTTCAGTGCCAGGATTTTTTGCCTTCTCATCTTTTCTTCAGAACTTTGTAAACAACGCTTGCATGGGTAGAAATTCCACTTGGTTTCTCTTGATTCTGGATTTGTAGTGCTTGTGGTCATGTTAGTATTTCTAGGTTGAAGAGATTTTTTGTTCATTTTTCAAGTTTTTGGAATAGTGTTTTAGATTTGACCTGGTTTTATCCATTTTTTATTGAAACTAGCTCAGTTGGAAAAGTAGATTAGCAACCAGAGGGTTCTGAGTTTGAATCTCGATCCAACCAAAGACTGACGTGTATGTGGTGGCTGGTACATATTAAATCTGTCGTGGCTCCAAATTGCCTCACGTTGTCAGGGTGTGGAAATTTGGAGAGTGGGGTGCCTGCTTGGGTGTTGCCCTTGTCATCTAACCGTGATTCAAATTAACTAGGTGTTGTCCTCAGACCTTTCCCTTTGGGATAGATCCCAGACTGCCGCCAATATCCCCTTTGTGTTGCTCCAGTGTGATGTTAATTTAACTACCCCAGCACACAATCTTCATCCACGGCTTATTTTTACTACATAACTCATCTGTCACTTTGTACCCTTTCAAAGCAAAACACTTTCAATCTTTACTATTGGTGGATGAATCATCACCACCTGAGGAGTGAGTGGGGAGGGCCTGTAGTCTTGGAAAACATCACATTTTGGTTTGGGATTAAGTTGTCCATGAGGAAGAACAGATGAAAAAAACCAAAAACAATACATCTAATAATTAAAAAAATCTACAGATTTTGAAAATATTGTCAAAATGTCTCGTGCAAAAATTTTCAAATTCAACACAGATTGGTTCCAGATGTATTGCAGCAGAAACGCACTGCCGATTTTTAAATGATCACTTCTAATTAGTAAGTTTGTCTCCTAATTGAATTCTTGCATCACTCCTCTGAAATGTTTAATTTGAGGCTGTCACATTTTTTCAGTACTGACCAGAAATATGAATGACAGATTATACCTGTCAGGAAATGTATCCAAACTCGTATGAAAAACACTTTGATGAAAAAAAATATCAGAAGAAATTGTAATTGTAAGCTTATATTTGTGTGTGAGATTGCAGAAATATGTTTAACATATTTATTTACTTACGAACCATTTATCATGAATAGAAAAAAAAATATTTTGCTTATCAAAAGTTCATCCATTAAATGTTAAGGCATTTTATAGGTTACTTTTATGCATTTTTTAGGTCAACGAAAGGCAGGCCCTGGTAAATGGTAATATTCAAAGCAAATGTAAATTAATGTACTTAAAAATGGAACACAAAATTGACTAAAAATGTTTGCACTGTAAATTTTAATCGGAAAAATTTATTTTAGTTTATTGCAGACACTAAATTTAATAATTGTAAGATGAAAATATGTTTGAGTATTCATTTATCCATTTATTTCTGTGTAAAAGCCATTAACTGAAGTAATTTGTTCACTGATACTTTACCTTATAGAGGAATTTGATCGTTTCCTTGCCTCAAGGGCTGCAGCTGCTGAAAGACTGCCTACAGTAAATCCTGTATCTCCAAGCACTAATAACTTAGACAAAGAAGCTCCTTTGAAGAGGTAAGATCCTGCCTATTTTGTATTTACTATAAGAAAATTTATTTTCAATCTAATTCCTAAGAGGGAAGATTGATAGCTCGTGAAAAGAAACTTTCCAATATTATGCCAGTCTTTATCACTTTGACTGAACTTTAAAGTCATACTTGCTGGCATATTCTAAGCCTTTATCCTGTACTAGAGTATATGTCTTCCATAGGCGAGTTGTTGCTACTATTTTTCAATCTTGAGTAGGGTTATATTTTTAGGCAAAGATGTCTCAATGGCTACCTGAGTGAACTAAAATAGGGTTTAAGAGACTTTTCGATGATATTTTATAAGTGCTTTGGCCGTGGCAGCCCTGTAAGTACCTAGAAATCAATAATGCCTTTTGTTTTGTCATTGGTTTTTGGCGTAAATTTGTTTATTTGTCCCATTGGCAATTGAATTGAAAAGCAGAACTGGAAAAATGTTGATTTGTGTAAAGGATGTGATTTTCTGATGATTTAACTATTCGCCATTGTAATTTGTTTCTGAAAAAATCCTGACTGGTTGGGCACCTCTGGCTTTGTAACAAGATAATAAAAACTAGTGTGCTACCTGATGATTTTTAAGTTCACTGTATATAGCTTAACATTGCTTGCTTGAATAACTCAAATGTAAGAGTTAACATATATGGCTTGCATTTTTGAGGTTGCACTACTTTTTCACATGGATGTGTGGTACAGGGCTATATCTAGTGTCATGTCTTGAAAAATATCTTTAATCTGGCTATTAAAGAGTAATAAATGTAAATTTAACCTACACACCTAAAGACTGAAAAATATAAATTTAACCTTAAAATTGCTGCGCATATTTTTGTAACTAGCACTCAATGGTACTAGTTATACTTCCACATTGTGAAAGGTAGTATCTTATATACTTGTAAAATAAATGTCTTTTTATTTAACATTATATAGTTATTTTCTTTCAACATGATTTAATATTATGAATTTTCTTTACGGTTAACAATCCTGCAATATCATTTTTGACTTGAGTTTAAAGAAAAGATATTTTTCTCTGTTAGAGTTTGCACATACACTGTAGCTTTAATAGTAAGATCTGTAAATATAGCTATAATTGCTAATAATACATTTAAGCAGAACGATCAATTTATAGTTTTTATTGATTTTTATTTACTTCAATACTATAAATCACATGGGTTTTTTTTGTCATCTGGATTAGAGCATTTTATTTTGTACTTTCATATATTAGCCAGAATCTATTTATAGTTTATAGCTGTTCAAGTGCTATAAAAGGGCTCCTTCTGTGTAACATTTTTAATGTGATATTTTATTTTCATAAACTGATTTTCAAAACATTTATGTTGTGAATGGTTATCTTATGGTAGAGGTGATAGTACCGATCGTCTGAATCCAAGTTGTGAATTGCTTTCTGCTATTTGTTAAAGTTTAATATGAATTTTTCGATTTTAAAGAGTTTAATAAATGTGTTTTCTTTTTAAAACAGTAATTTCAAGCGCTTCCTGTCTTGAAATTCTCTTAGGAAATTTGAAGGTGTCTGATTAGCTATATTCAGTTACATATTTTCTGGTTATAGTGCAGGACACGCATTAAAATATTGCAAACGTAATGAGATCAATATTTGTCAGTATTTAAAAATCTTTGTTAGTACCTTAAAACATTCCATAATACTGAAATAATGTGTTAAAATGTTGCAAATATGTTTTCACTACCTATCGATATTTCAAAATCTTTCTTAATACCTTAAAACGTTTCATAAAAGTAAAATATTGCAAATATAACAACAATTTCAATGCTGTCAATATTCAAAATATTTTATGTGAGGAGTTTTCTGTATAGCAGAAGTTCCGAAATTACTACTAAAATAATGTTTTAAATATATGTAATTTTAAAGTATGTTAAAAATCTGCATTGTCTACCGATCTGAATGATATATGAATTAACCAGAAGATTAAAAAATTTTCCTATCTATATATAAATATTTGCAGTGATCTAATTTGCTGTTTGACGGCATTCATAAAATATTAACATTCCCAAATTCTTTATTTGCATTTAAAGAAATGCCAGTGAACAAATAGTAGTCCTTAGCATTTTATATTGTTATTTTAAAACTCAAAAATGTTTTACTGCAGCTGTTTTCTCTTTTGCTTCGTATTTGCTGTTGCTTGTCTAGCTAGTTTTTGATTTATTTTGTTATAATTAGCTATTAATATAGTGTATCTCTGGTGAGAAGGCAGATGATCTGTTATGAATCTACTTCCAGAAAGGTATAATTTTGCCAGAGGTAATGGCTGCCATTTGCATATGCTTATACTAAAAACGTAAATAAAAAAGTCGTTAAAAATTCAAATTTTTGCATCTAGATCACACAATGTTTTGCACACTTAAAATATTGTTGGCTGCGATGCAAAATGAGTATAATGTGATGCTCATGGATATTAATTTTCCAAACTTGCATTCATTTGTTTTAGTTTGATATTTTGTGACTAAAAATATTTAAAATTGTTGAATATTATTATTCACTTAACATTCCTTTACCTTAGCATCTGATTTATCAAACATTTTTTTTTTCAAGTTTGTTAAGTTAAGCTGTGAATTATCTTAAGATGATCATTTTGCGTGTGTACAAGCATTATTTGCTCTGGCATTTGTTGCGTGCGTTATGTATTTTTTAAAGGAAATTCTTATCAATATTTGTTTGCTTCTGAAATATTTCTGAGATCGGATTATATATATCTAATGTAATATATGTGACTTTTATAATGAATAAATATTGCAAGTACATTTAATTTTTTATAAGGGTGTTCCTTGAATATAGCCCTCAGGAGCGCATCTCCTTTTGGAGTGCACGGGCTTCATGGAGCCAAGGTGATCTTTTCTTTTCCCATGGGGTTTGCTGTCTGTAGTAAACATTGGGGTCGCTTTCCCGGGATACCCAAGCGATCCTTTTCTGCTTCCATCCCACTACTCTGTTCCCAATCCCTCGTTTCCTTTCGTGACATTTTTACTTGACGTTTTTTGTTTGGCCAAATATGGCCTATAAAACCTAAAAACAACCAACCTCTAGCTATAAATTACCTGGACAAATGGATTTGAAAATGTTACGAAATATTATGTAAAAAAAGTGAGTCTTTTAGTCTAAAAACTGGTGAATATTGCCAATATGCTCTTGGAGCACATTAAAATACAAAAAACGTTTTTCTGCATTTATAATATTTTATTTGCATAGATATTTTAAAAAGCAGAAGGCCAACAATATGTTTGAGTTCGCTCGAGCAGACAAAGGCTCTTTGGCTACTTCACTGCATTAGTCTGCTCATTTTTTATCACAAGGTTCCTATGGACCTTAAGAAGAACTGATTTTTCATTTTAGCTCTTAAGGCCCTTAAAAAAGCTTTTTATTTGCTGCATCCTTAAAAACTTAAAGGCCTTACAAGAACACCATTTATTTGACCTGCATTCATAAACCCAAGATCAACAATACTTGTCCAAGGTCATCAAAAAGCGAGGCTATAATATTTTTTATGTAAACCAAAAATTGGTATTTTGACGTGAATAAGAATAGCTCGTTGTGTTGCTCCGGTGTTAATTAACTATCTACTCAGACGTGAATAAGTCTTTAAAATCGGAACACAACTGGAGTCATGCATGAAAAGTCTAGCGTTACAACTTTTTGTCTTGTGATTTTAGAAATAGACACATCCAGAAGATAAATATAGCATGTGTAAACAAAGGGTATCCGCACCTGACATGAGCTTTGGACCGAGTGCGCAGGCGCACTGAGAGCGGAGAGGGGGTCCGCCCGAGTATTCTCATCAAAACCACAGTTTGTGTCCTCTACACAACCTACCAATTCTTTTAAAAGTGACTACGAGCAGTTTGTACTAGTTTCCTTTCGTGTGCACTTGGAGGATGTGTGAAATGTAGCTACAAGAAAGGGATTAATTTTTTGTTTGAAGAGTCGAATCCTGGATTAACCCTCCTGGTTGTCTCGACGAGGCATCTCAGCAAAATTCATCAGATTTTGATAGACAAGATATCTGGTCATATGAAGAAAATGGACCACAGATCTTGATCTCTGTAATATCTTGAGATATCTCGTCATTCGCGAAATTGGTCAGATCTTGATGGACGAGATATCTCGTCGAAACCACGTGGAGGGTTAAATGTGATGCAATAGATTGAGTGTTGGAAAATGGATTCAATAATCTCGAAGGAGACACGAGTCTGTCTGGGGTTGTTGAATGTTTTTATTAGGTCTTGAAACATTCAATTTGTTTTCTCCTGACCCCAAATGAACCAGCTGGAGCCCGAACGAAACATCCCCCTTCCGAAATCCCACAACATGCCTCCTCGTGACCGGCAGGTAATTTTGTCTTATTTACAGAAAGGAGGGTGGGGCACGGGCACAAGGAGACAGCTGCGGACCCCTTCTGGTGGATGTCCGTCGTCACTTGACAGGTGGTGATGGGCTAGCTCTTGGCTTCCCTGGAAGAGAACACATAGGTTTACAACATTGTGGATGAAATAGCTTTAATTCATTCCTCCGTTGTCCTTTTTAAGGACTTTGTGGAAGCATTTCCTTTTTAAAGTCCTTAAAAAGTGGAAAATATCAAAATTTTGCTTAGTCATTAAATTACACCCACAATTTAATTTTAAACAAAATTTGCCCGGAATCAAACTTCTGACTCGGTATAAAAGTAAAACTTAATCAGTGCCAAAGTACATTAGAGATGAATTTTTGGATGAAAATCCAATGGTGGTTGGAGACAAAAATAACTTTAAATAAAAATTAGTTTCCTTAAATGGGGGTTGTTAAATATTATATACTTCAAGGTTGAACAATAATATTCTTTACATATTAGTTTGCTGTACAGTCTAAACTAGTGGTCAAAAAAAGTCCTCGACATCTTCAAGAGTATATTGATATTTTACCGACCCTCTCTATTTTACTATTACGTAATTATAAATGACAAGCACAAAAATACGCTTAGTGAGTTTTTAGATTGTTTATTTTACAGTTGGTGTTTATTGTATGTATAAAATGGTATATATAATATGGGCATAACGTCAAAGTGGTGCATTTTTGTTTTCGACGTCCTTCTTAACATTACGTATTTGATAGGAGGTATGAATAATATATAAAATTTAATTTAGATAATATTACCCGTACAATAATATCATATTTTCTATCAATCCCTAACAATATTATATTGACCCCTGGGGTCGATATCGACCACTGGTCTAAACTATGAAATAAATTTATGCTTACTTCGATCGTACTTCGCTTCATCTTCACAGGATTGATATGGAAAAACAGTCATTGTGATGGTTGTATGAAATAGTAAATTGATGGCCACAAACAGGAATGCGCTGGAAGAAAATTCTGGAATTAAAATTGATATGTATGGGATGGGTAGGTTGGTAGTTGAATTTACGTCACACTCTGGAGCAACATGTGCTATTGGCAACGGTCTGGGATCAGTCTCGAAGGGAAAGAACCTGAGGACAACACCTCGACATTTTGATCCACGGTCAGATGACGAGGACAAAGCCTGAGATGGCACCCCAATCCTAACTTCCACGCCAACATGAGGACATTTGAGACCATAACAGATTTAACATGCACCAGCCCTCACGTACGCGATGGTCTTTGGTTGGATCGAGTTTCGAACTCTCAATGTGTAGAAAAGAAAAAATGGGTTCAAAAGAACGTGCACAAGCGAACAGCACCTATCAATAGGGTCGTTCCTGAGTGATGTGCTGGCCGTGCGCCTGTACCTAGTCAGCAAAACTCCTAACAGATAGCTTCGAGCTGTTCGTCGGCCCTGTTTGATAGACGTCCACACTTGCAAAACCTTTTACATTGCAAGTTACAGTTAGCTAATACAGAGGCTGTTCGGACATTTCTTGAACGATTTTGATAAGTTGTAAAAAAATTGTATGCCTACGAAAGAATTTTATTTTCACAGCAGTTAAATAGTTAAAGTATAACTTATCTTCTGCTAACTCAAAGTTTTGTTTACTTTCAAAATGGCGCTTTAAAATAAGCAATGGATGGAAGGCTATGTTTCCTCTTTTTCCGAAGAGAATTATGCTTATTCAATTATTCAAACACGCTGTAAAAGTCATGGTTTTTCGATATCTAAAGGTACGATAAGTAATATTATTAATGAGAAAGGAAAAAATGGTAAAAGTGGAAAAATACTTCCAAAAAGTATCCAATAAAGAAAAAAGTTCTGAAAATATTTGTAAGGTAAGATCTTTAATTTTGAAAGAGAATGTCAAGTCAAAGGACTATAGCAAAGTGACCGTGAGAACTTTCTCTAAGAGATTTATGATTGTTGCCGGTTTTGCGCATATAATTGAAAATTGAATGTAAAGACAATGGAAAAAATGTAAAAATCAACTCCCGCCTACTATCCAGACTATATTTTATCCCCAATATTCAAAAATGAAATACCATATCTTTACGCACAGTGCCAACAATCAGTAGAGTTGCATCAGGATAAAGCAAGCAGCCTCACATCTAAATCCACTATTAATTTCTTAGAAAAAAATGGAAGGAACAAGAAACTGGTATCAAGTTAATACCCTTTAGTGATATTCCTGCTAAATCTCCAAATGTTTCACCCATGGACTTTTGTGCTTTGGACTTTTAAAAAGGGCATTATCGAAACGTCGACCGAAAACCATTCAAGGACTGGAAAACTGTGGAGCAAGAATGGGACAAAATACCACTGTTGATACTACACAAGTCATTATTATCATGGAAATTAAGGTGTAGAAAGATAGTTAACAATAAGGGCTATCAAATGGAACATTTAAAACACAAAAATTTCATGTAAAAAATTGAGCTGTCCATTAAAATCGTTAAAAAAATGTCCGAACAGCCTCTGTATATGCAATTTAACATATGTATTGAAACTGATTTACATTATGAGATACCATTAACACACTGAAAACAATATTGCCAATATTTAGTCTAAATCAGCTTGATTATAAATTGTATAGCAGCATTTTAAATCCTTACCGGAATAGTTGGAGGTTGGCCGTCTTGAACGTCAGGTTTGAAATAGAATTACTTTTGAAATTTTACTGGGGGTGTTGAACTGATAACTATTGTTGGCGATGTATTGTATTAAAAAAGTATGGCATCTATTGCTCCGGTTCTAGGCTTAAGCTCAGACTGAAAAAAGAATATAGAATAAAGTCAGAATATTAATTGAACCACAACGTGTCATACATAAGTTAGCATATGAATGTTATTTTACATTAAGTTCAGAAGTGTAGCTTTCACCATTCATATCAAGCTGTAAAATAGTGCCCATAAAAGAAATCAGTAGTATTCGAAGCAATTCACATTGTAATAGTCAAAAGTTAGCATTACTGATATTGACACAAAATTACTACTGTCGACGTTCGTTTTTATGAAACCCTCCAAACGGGGGAAAAGTTCGTAAAATAGGAAGTTCATTAAATGGAATAATGAAAATATTTCGCAAATAAATATGCTCTCATATGTAACGAGTCGCGATATGGAAGAGTAACGGATTAGCAGCCAGAGTTTTGCGAGAAAATTTTCCAAGGGACGCCAATTTATTCTTTTCGATGAAGTGAGTAATAAAAAATCTGTCCAAAGGATTATATTCTATGGAAAGGAGCAACCGAATATTTCAAAAGGATTCGAATCAAAGAAAAAGACCACTAAACTCCTCCCAAATGATTCCATTCTAAAGAAAGGAGCAACAATATTTCAAAAAAGATTCTAATTAAAAAGAAAGGACCAATAAAATCTTTTCAAAGGATTCTTATTCTGATGAAAGGAGCAATAGAATCTTTCTAGAAGTTGAAAGAATCCACACAATGGAATTCTTTAGAAAGCTCTGGTTCTTTAGACATAAAGTGTGTTCTGGAGTAAAAGCAGCACTACACCACTGGCGATTCTCAGAGGAGTAATCTGTATCACTACATACAAGTAATTCATTGAATATCCAACGGGATTAGCTTTATATTAAATATTTATAACTTACGCACTACAAGGGAGAAATGCTTATTATTTTGCTTGCTATAATAGGGAAGTGATCTCACTGCCAAGAGTTAAGCACGGAGAGGAAAATGTTAATTTCCCGAAGCCAATCTGAATTTGAGAGGGTGCATTTCGCTGCAGAGGTAGATGGAAGTATGCAAATATGTTTTGTAACAGCCAATCACGGTTTCGTGTCGAGAAATATGCAAAAAAGGCAGTCGTATAAGAAGCCAGCATTGTGAAGGGTTAGAAGAGTTTCATGTAAGTGCTGATAAAAAGTGTTTAGAACTTTCGTACGATTAGTTTTCAAGACAGACGTGTTTCTATGGCTTCCATAAGACGAATGGCAGATAGTGAGCGCTGGCGTTCTGTGGGACACCTTGAAGCAGGACAATCCATCACAAATGATGCTCTCTTCTTAGGCGTTCATCATTCCGTCATTTCACGATTATGGAAACAATTCCAAACAAGCCAAACAGTTGTCCGAAGACCTGTGGTCGGTCGCCCAAGGGTTACGACCCCCGCGAAAGATCGATATATCGCTGTTTAGCCAAGCGGAATCGAAGAGCGACCTCCACAGGTGTGACATCTATGATTGCAGAGTCCATTGATAAGACGATATCTGCCACTACTATTCGCCGAAGGCTACACATGAATGGACTGTACGCCCGGGTACCACGAGTTTGTATTCCTCTATCCGTCCAATCCAGTGGGGCACGATTAAAGTGGTGTCGGCAACATGTGAATTGGATTGTCTGATTGGGCCAACGTTATCTTCACGGATGAGTCGAGATTTGCCCTGGAGTCAGATGACAAGCGTGTAAGGGTCTGGAGAGAACAAGGCACACGCAATCGGCCCCAGAACATCATCGAGCATCACGCATTCCGATGTGGAAGCATCATAGTGTGGGCAGGGATTTCGTTGGGATATCGCACCGACCTGCATATCTTTAAACGGGGTTCTGTGACGGCTGTCCGGTATCGGGATGAAGTCCTTGAACCCACTGTGAGATTGTATGCTGCAGCAGTTGATCCTGCTTTCGTTTTAGTGGATGATAATGCGCGCCCCCATCGAGCCAACATCGTCGACGACTACCTGGAGAGTGAGGGGATTGCGCGTATGGATTGGCCGGCGTACTCGCCCGACCTTAATCCCATTGAAAATCTTTGGGATGCCCTCGGCCGTGCTGTGTCTGCACGTTTCCCTCCCCCAGTCACTCTCACAGAGTTGCAAACTGCTCTACAGGAGGAATGGCGATTACTTGACTCTGGGGTGGTTGATCACCTCATGGAAAGCATGGTCACACGCTGTAAACTTTGTATGAGGATGAGGGGTGGTCACATACCCTATTAATGTCATTTTGTTTGTTTTGGATTTAAACATCATTTTGTTAATGACTCCCAATATGACTTCATCTTATAATTTATGAAAATTCAATATTGGTTTCATCTTTGTATATAATTCTTTGTTTTGTTTCGTACATAAACATATTTGCTACTTTCCTGCCGGATTTCGTGTCAATCAAAGTGTACTTGTCGATTTTTTCGCACTTTACCGCTTCGTGCTTAACTTTTGGCAGTGAGTGTAGCTGCGGCTTACATCAGCTGTAGTTAGGACATGCTTTGGTTGTGGTAGCCATATTCAGAAAATCTGGAATGGCTGTCATCTCTGTTTTGATTTTTTTTAGAAAAGGTCTTGCGATGTGCACTCACCTCAAAGCATTTTTGTCCAAACATCTCATGAACGGCACCGTGTAGTTCATGCGGAATAAATAATCCTGTATCCCTGGTAATTCAACGATGTAGTCTGAAAAAATAAGTCTAAATGAGAACGTATTCTAAAGGTGCCTGTTTTAAAAAAAATAGAGTTTTGTTTCTGTTGGGAACATGCGACTGGTGCTTCAATTTATTTCCGTTTTAACATTTATTTCGCGCGAACCTTTCCCGTGCAATTTTGATTTTGTCTTTTATCTGAATTGGGATTCTAATTTGAAAGATCGTCATCTGACAGTCTGGCCTAGGTTCAAAATTACGTGGTGTGGTCCTCGTATATTTCCCTTTGGGATTGATCCCGGACAGTCACCAATAGCCCGTTCTGTTGCTCCATTGTGATGTTGATTAAATACCTACTTACCTATCTGATTCGAAAGAACGAAAACGTTGGTTTACAGACGACTTCGTGAGTATCAGCAGTCGGAGTCATGGTAGGTATCTAGCTCGCTAATTAACGTCGCACTGGAGCAACAACACGGGCTATTGTCGGTAGGTATTTTAATTAACTTCGCACTGGAAGTAACACGCAATGCTATTGGCGACGATCCGGAATCAAACTCGAAGGGAAAGGTCCGAGGACAACACCACATAATTTTGAACCACGTTCCGATGACGAGAGCAACACATGAGATGGCACCCCACACTCCAATCTTCCACACCACGCCAACGTGAGGAATTTGAGACCACGACAGATTTAACGTGCACCAGCCCCTTTGTACACGACGATCTTTGGTTGGCTATTGTCGGTGTCATGGAAACATGCAGTTTTAGTACATGTCTTGTTTGGTTTTGTAGTTTTCCCTATCATTTTTATTTCCTTTCATTTTTTTCATTTATATTACGTTCTGTGAAATTGGGTTGAAAAACTTATTTAACCCTCTGGATATGGGGACCGGCCCAACCGGCCGAAAGTTTCGAGTCCCCTCGTTACGAAAGGCTCCGATTCTTTCAGACTTCAAACTCCCGAAGAATCGCTGAAGCCCATTACGATTTCCATCCCCTATTTTCTGTGCTACAAAGAGACCCTCACGTGCATAGCCTTATCTCCCCGTTGACAAAGATGTCAAGTTTATCGACGGGGAGTTGTTTGTTTATCCTCGAGCATCTGGTCTGGGAGAGGTTGAGTAAATGAAAAGATACACTTAAAAAGTCACCGCCACCCTATCAGTTTACCCGGGAAGAATCTGTCCCTTCTAGGCATACCCACGACCCGACAATAAAAACAGGCGCATTATGTGATAATGGGACGACACATATTCCCTCTCCTGCTGGGGGAAAGCATTGCAATGGCCGTTTCGGCCGGTTTCAGTAAGTTGCCTTTAAAGCCGTTAGGCCGGCTGCCGTAACCAAAGAAGGAAACGATATTCTGCCACGACCTATGCAGAGGATTAACTAAACGTGGCTGCATAATTTTAGAAAAAAAGTATGAGTATTCTATGATTTTTAAATGTATGAAAGGTTTTTAAAGTTCCGTTTCCATATTTCCATAACGTGATTTAAAAGCGAGTTTTCATTTTATCTTCAAAATAGCCCGTTGTGTTGCTCCAGTGTGACGTTAATGAAAATATCATACCGTACCATCATTTTACCTTTGCACGCCGTAAGAAATTCAATTGCAGTTGAACCACGATTTACGTTTTGAAAAGGACCTTTGCGTTTATTCGTTATTATGATGATTTCGGGAAATGTTTTAGCAGAAAGTGTGAAGCCACTGCAACTTTGAGTCGTGCTGCCTTTGCGAGCCGTGTGAAGACTGAGACGCAACAAAGAGTGATACGAATAGAAGCAGGGTCTGTTATCACAATAGCTCATAGAACGTGGCAAGAGCCGTGGAAGCCCAGTTGGAAGAGCAACGGATTAGCAACCGGAGGATTGCGAGTTGGAAGCTCGGTCCAACCTAAGAGCGCCGTATACACAGGGGGGCTGTGCACGTTAAATTGGTCGTGGCCTCAAATGTCCTAACGTTGGCATGGTGTGGAGATTGGGGTGTCAGCTCCAGGTGTTCTCGTCATCTGAGCGTGGTTCGAAATTACGAGGCGTTGTCCTTGGATTTTTCCCTTCGGGATGGATCCCGGACCGTCGCCAATAGCCCGTTGTGTTGTTCCAGTGCGACGTTAATTAGCTACCTTCCTACATGGAAAGCAGCAGGGTGAAAATCATCTGGATTTGTGAGTGGTTGATAATTTTTCTGTTGTATCTGTTACCGGCAAAGTTTGAAACGCCAGCATTGTATAGAATACCTAGGCATTTTATAGAATGCCCGGCGTCTTTAGGCAAAGTATGAAATATGAAAATTATTATATACTTTCCCAAGGCATTGTATATAATACCTAGGCATTCTATGGAATGACAAATGCTATTTAGGCAAAGTATGAAAAAGGTCATGATAAGGCTCGAAACTTAGACAGTTCATCTTCGAATCGTCGTTGCATGTCTATTGACTGTGACTCCTTCTCCAACACTATATCTTGCTCTTCCATTTTCATACAGCACAGTATAAAACTAATTTTTTTATGAACAAATGTAAGTAAAATCGCGTATTTTGACACTCCCGAACAAAGCGCAAAATGCAAATGGCAAATTCTGAGCCTGAGCGAGGATTAAAAGTCACGTGCCTTGCCACGTGATATTCGAAACCAATCGGAGATGTATTTCATACATTGCCGGTTTGTCATTTGTCATTCTATAGAATGCCTAGGAAATGTGTGAAATATTAATCGTTTCATACATTGCCGGCCAGTTTTCGGCATTCTATAAAATGCCTAGGTATTCTATAGAATGCCGGATTTCAAACTCTGCCGGTAACATATAGAATGGCAATTGTCCTGGGGAGTGATTTCACGCCAACTACTAGCTTGCCAATCTTGAATCGCCTAAGCGAAGACCATATAAAAAAAATTTCATTTCCCATCCGCAGAGCATGAATGAACTGAAGCATACGTAAGAACACAGATAGCGAATTAAATTTAAAATATGGTTCTATGCTTAGGCGATTCGAGGTTGGCAAACCAGCTATTGGCGAGACATTGCTATATATTTTTGGATAATTGAACTCCACTTTGAAGCATGAAATCCATTTATGTGATTATGGATGCTATATTCATTATTAATGTTTTGAAATAAGTATGAAATGTGAGTAAGGAAGTAAAAGCAATTACGGAAGTTTAGCGTAGGTGTTATTTGATCTGCTTGTTAACTATATAAAATGCTTCCAAGGAAACACTGAACCTTTGAAAATGTGTAATTTTGCCTCATAAAATTTGATCGAATTGCTTTGACTTCACTAAATGTTAGAAACTGGGGAATATGTTAAAGTTTGAAAAGAATCAATGGAGTAAAATTTACCGTATTTCGATGTTTGCATGTACTCGATGAAATGGCCCATAAAATCAATGCTGACCTCGTCTTTCATGGATTTTAACAGATGATCTGCAGGAAAGAAAGATACATTTGGTTATGAAGTACCAAATACTCTTGATTATACAGCAGTTTCTTGTTACAACTATCGATTTTACAAAAAATTCGTTATCAGAGTACAACCAATTCCCTTTTCAAATAAATATTAACCGTCCTGGATTTGCAAGTGTTGTGGTGTTCTTATCCCACAGTACTCTTAATAATTAAATAAACATATCTTTCTACAGAATGCATGGATTATTTCAACCTTTAGAAAGATTTTATTGGTGTTTTCCTTAGAATATAATTCATTGGAACGATACTATTGGCCCATTCTACAGAATTGAATCCTTCGGGGATTTTCAAGCGTTTAATTTCCATACATAAATGGCAATGGTTATTAATTAACGTCTCTCTGGAGCATCCCAACGGGCTATTGGTGAAGGTCCGAAAAAAGGAGAAATTCGAGGATAACACCACGTAATTTTGAACCACAGTCATATGACAAGGTCATCATCTGAGATGGCATCCCAATCTCCAAACTTCCACATCACGCCAACGTGAGGGCATTTGAGACCACAACAGATTTAACTTGAGCGAGCTCCCACGGTCTTTGATTGGACCGAGTTTCAAACTCGAAATCTTCCGATTGCTAATCTGTTACTCTTCCAACTGAGCTACTGCAGCCACAACACATAAATGACTACTTCATATATATTACAAAACCACAATAAGAAAATTGTAGCCTTTTTGGAACATGAAAGCGGGATTTTGTTCACACAATCAAGTTTCCACTTCATTCATGTTATAGTTTTAAGTCCCTGTTACCCTTCTCCCCATCGGGGCCGTCGTGGCTCATTGGGTATGCCCACTGCGCTAGCAACCTCCGAGTTGTAGGCGGCGCAGGTTCGATTCTTGTCAGGTGCATTCCTGCCTGGGTGTATTTCTATCTACTGTGTCAGTAAAACTTTCATTGTGTGTGTCCATTACTTGATGTTGTATGTTTTGTTTCTGGCGCAGCATGCGCTCCTTGCGCCATAAAACCCTAAAACCAACCAAACCTTCTACACCGATATAAGTAAATTTTTCTTCGCAAACAGACACAAAGTCCTTTGAATGATTCCAAATGTAATCACTAGGATGCAAAGTTCTTTTGACGTTAATACGTCTTTAAAAATGGAACAGTACTTAGGGCATGCATGAAAAGTCTAGCATTACAACTGTTTTGTCTTATGATTTCAGAAGAAACATCTAGAAGAAAAATATAGCGTGGAGTGTAGACAAAAGATGTCCACACCTGACATGACCTTCGAACCGAGTGCGCGGGCGCACATAGGGGGTCCGCGATATTCTGCGGTGCTGGTCGAGATTTGGGCCCGTACAACTTTGGATTGCGTAGAGCGACGACTATGGAAATGGTGTCATTCAAAAGCTATCGAGCTACGCTACAATTAATATTCGGCAACAACAATCATTCATGAGGAGAAATTGGCTATAATTTAATAGAAATTAAATAAATATAAAATTTCAAAATGCTCAAGAAGTCGAATTTTCAATATCAAACTGCACTTTAATAGCTCAAGCTATAAATTGATTGTTGAATATTCACACTAAATAATCGTTCAAACTTCCTATGTGTGTGCTTCCTTTATTCAACAATCAGGCACAAGTATACACGTCAAAACTATGGTTTGTGTCCTCTACACAACCTATCAATTTTTTTATTTCATGCAAGGCGTAGTGTTTCAATTTAACCCCCTCTGTTCTTCAAAGGGTTGAATGTCTCGTTCGATGCTGTGCAGGGAGAAAAATACATTTAAGCGATATATCGTTACCCACCTATGTCAGGGATACATCTCGGCCCATACGCATTCCAGGCTACTGACATGTTGTACACGATCTTCTCGGTACTGGAATAGATCCCTAGGAGTTTCTTATAGCGTCTTTTTATTTTGGAGAGCACTTTCTGGAAGGAAAGAAAACACGTCGAATATACCAGACAATCAGCATGTCGTCTGCACTATTTCAGAGCCACAAAAGGTTGGTCTAAAGCAGGGGTTGGCAAACTTTGAGACGCATGAGCCAAACCTGGCCCTCACAACAACTCCGGGATCACACCCAAAGGGAAAATCCTAGGACAACACCACGTAATTTTGAACCACTGTCAGATGACCAGGTCACACCTGAGCTCTCCAAACTTCCACGCCACTCCAACGCGAAGCCACGACAGATTTAACGTGCACCCCGCACTCGGTCTTTGGTTGTACCGATCTCGCAACTGTACAGTTGCCCATCCGCTGCTTTTTCAACAAAGCCCCCGAGGACCACAGAGGGCAGCGGTAGCCCAGTTGGAAGAGCATGAGTCCTACGTACCGGTAGGGTCGTGCACTTTAAATCTGTCGTGGCCTCAACTGTCTTAATGTTGGCGTAGTGGGGAGGTCTGGAAAGTGGGGTGCCAGCTCAGGTGTTGACCTCGTTACCTGACCGTGGCTCAAAATTGCGAGGCGTTGTTCTTGGATCTTTTCCTCCGCGATTGATCTCAGACCGTCGTGTTGTTCTATTGCGATCTTAATTCAACTACCTATCCGTGGACCACAAAACAGTTTGGAAAATTCAGAGTGATTCTACGGTCATGGGCCAAACTTGGAGGGGTGGAACAGCTTACTAAAACTTGGATTTTTCATATAGGAATGTAGGGTCGGAAGTGACATCGCAGATGCATCAGATCACGGATGGCCAGGCACACTACTGCCCTCTACCCACAGCATTGCCAGCCAATCACAGCTGCCGAGTTGCTGGTCGCAATTTTGAGCATTTATTGTAAATATTGCTGCAAAGAAGCGCTTTGCAAGGATTTTGTAAATAAACAATGTTTTTCTGTTCAAGTCTCATTTTTTGTGTTCGTGCCTCCACGCGTCACTTCCGACCCTACATTCCTATACGAAAAATGTATGTTTAAGTAAGCTGTACCACCCCTCCGAGTTTGCCCCATGATCGTAGAATCACCCTGTATGCTCTAAAATCTCGTAAGAGAGTTACCTTCCATGTGGAAGCGAGACGCAGGATGGGCTCGAACTGCAATCCCTCCACCACTGCCTTTGCTGAGTGGATATTGTTCAGCTTGTGGAGCCGCCGTGCGAGTAAGATGAAGTTTCCAACCACTGTGGCTCTGAGCTCCACGGATGGAGCGCTCAGTACGGTGTCACGAACCCAGGTTCTCACCTGTTGAATAAGAGAAATGTTGTTCAAATGGAGTTTGTATGCACAGAGGAAAGTACTGGGAAAAAAGAACGGTCATTGTTCACAGTAGAGATAATTAAAAACCACCGTTCGATAGAAAATACCTTGTATTCGTATGAGAAAAAAAATTAGGTAACAGGCTATCTTCATATAAATTTTGCAAGAACTTCACGATTACTGCGGGGCTGCGGTAGTCTTGTTGAAACAGCAACTGAAGGGTTGCGATTTCGAAACTAGATCCAACCAAAGACCGTTGTGTACGTGGAGATTGGGCACGTTAAATGTGTTTTGGCCTCAAATTTCCTCACATTGGCTCGATGTGGAAGCTTGGAGAGTGGGGTGCCAGCTCAGGTGTTGATCACGTCATCTGATCGTGATTCAAAATGGCGCGGTGTTGCCCTCTGATCTTTTTCTTCGGGATTAAAAACGGGTGGTCGCCGATCGCCCGTTGTGTTGCTCCAGTGCGACATTATTCAGCCACCATGAAATAGTGTCTTTCACGATGCTTTTTTCTTGTTTCTCTTTTCGTTCAAGGACATTAGTTACCGCTTTTAAAAGTTTTGATGCAATTGAACTGATGCAATTTATTAACCTTCCTGGTGGTTGCCGGACAAGGTGTTTCGTCATTTGCAAAACCACTAAGGTCTAGAGGGACGAGATATCTCGTCATTTGAAAAACCACTAAGATCTAGAGGGGGACAAGATATCTCGTCATTTGCAAAACCATTAAGATCTAGGGGGACGAGATATCTGGTCACTTGCAAAACCACTAAGATCTAGAGCAGTGATTCTCAACCACTGTGCCGCGGCACTTTTGTGTGCCGCCAAATTCTTAGAGTGTGCCGCCAAATTTTAATAAAACTATTCATAAAATTGTTATTGACCATTTGACAACATTAGAGGAGTGAATTATTCATTATTTCCCAAATTTAGATATAAAAAAATTTGATTGGGTTCGTAATCCATTTGTGATAACGAATACTTCTGTATTTGAATTAACTTTGAATGAAGAGGAAGAACTAATTTCGCTTTCTAATAATCGAGATTTAATTTTAAAATATTCGAAAGAATCAATTAATTCATTTTGGATTAACATTAGATGCGATTATCCCATGATAGCCAAAAAAGCTTTAAAAATATTATTACAATTTTCTATCTTATTTGTGTGAATTCGGATTTTCAGTATTAACCAACAGAAAAACGAAAAAAAGATCGAGACTGTTAAATGTAGAAGACGATATGAGAGTAGCATTGTCATTTTTACGACCAAATATAAATGAAATTATCAAAAAACATCAAGCTCAAATTTCTCATTAAAAGTATTCTTATTATTACCTTGTAATTAATCCCTTAATAAACGTACTGTTGTTTTTGTAGTACATATTATATTATTTTATTTTACATTCACAATTATTATCATAAACTATTTTACGCAGTGTATTATAGGTAAGTAAACAACTTTTAAACTTATCTTTTTCTTTGTGTGCCGCCAAATTTTGAAATCGTTAAAAGTGTGCCGCGACAAAAAAAAGGTTGAGAATCACTGATCTAGAGGGACGAGATATCTCGTCATTTCCATAACCACTAAAATCTAGAGGGACGAAATATCTCGTCATTTTCAAAACCACTAAGATCTAGAGGGACGAGATACCTTACATTAAGATTACGAGATACATTAAGAAACTGAACAGAACCTGATCTTGTCTTCATCAAAAAATCGGCGATGTCTTGACGACGACATATCCTGTCATTACTAAAATTGATCAGATCTTGATAGACGAGATATCTCGTCGAAACCACTTGTAGGGTTGAAATGCAATTAGTTTAAAAATTTATTTTAATTTGAATGTAACTTTTTGTAAATAAGATTTGAGTTCAGGTAAAAAGAGTCGTAAACCAAAAAAATTGAAAAGGGCTGTCTGAAAAATCTACTCACAAAAGCAAATCCTTTCAGCATCTTGGAGATGTTGGGGATTGGTTGAAAATCTCGCTCCAAAAAGTGTCGTTCCTCCTGAAACATTGGAATCGCATTTTATTAAAAACAGACACAGTAAATACTAAAAAAACCTTAATCAGAATAATAGTCAATAATGTAAAAGCTTTCAAACTAAATAACAAAGAGAGCAATAAAAACAAAATTGCCGAGCCACGGTAGTCCAGTTGGAAGATTGACGGTTTAGCAACCGGAGGGTTGTGCGAGTTCGAAACTGTCAAACCACAGACAGTCGTCTACGTGGGAGTGGGTGCACGTTAAATCTGTCGTGGCATCAAATATCCCCTCGTTGACGTGGTGTGTAAATTTGGAGAGTGGGGTATCAGCTCAGAAGTCGACCTCATCATCTGACCGTGGTTCAGAAAAACGAGGTGTTGTCCTCGGATCTTTTCCATCGTGATGGATCCCGCGCCGTCTCCAATAGCCCGTTGTGTGTGTTTCTCCAGTGCGACATTTACTAACTCCCTACCAGGCAATAAAATTACCGATGACCACCGGTATCAGGACCAAAAGTTCCTTTTCGGTCCTGATGGTGATGAGTAGGGGAGAAAAACGAGTTCCAGCTCTCTGGCGCAGAAGTGACGCTACTTCCTGTTGACGTCACCGTGCCACTGTGCGCTCCTTCCCCCGTGGAACCCGCGCTCCTTCCCTACTGTGGTGGACGTATTGCGGAGAAGGAGCGACATTGAGATGAGTGTTTAGAAGTATTCATACGTAAGTATTTTTGCAAAAAAAATCGCTTCCAAGAAATCTCGAGGCCGTCGTGGCTCAGTGGGTATGCCCACTATGCTAGCAACCTTCGAGTTGTAGGCGGCGCAGATTCGATTTTTGCCAGGTACATTCCTCTGCCCAGAGTGTATTTCTCTCTTCTGTGTCAGTAAAGCATTCAATGTCTGTGTTCAATTATTTGATATTGTATGTCTTGTGTAAATTAATTGATATTGTATGTCTTGTGTCAATTACTTAATATTGTATGTCATGTGTCACTTATTTGATATTGTATTGGCGCAGCATGGCCAAATATGGCCCTTGCGCCATAAAATCCCAAAACCAACCAATCCCAGAAATTCTCAAATTATGTAACCCTCAACCATCCTGGTATTTGTCTCGACGAGGTGTCTTGTCATTAGCAAAACTGACCAGATCTTGATGGACCAGATACCACGTCATTGGAAGAAAACTGACCAGATCTTGATCTCGTCATCATAAAAAATCGACAATATCCTGATGACGAGATGTCTCGTCACTGGCAAAATTGGTCAGATTTTGATGGAGGAGGTATCTCGTCGAAACCGTTTGGAGGGTTAAAGAGGGGCTCTGGGCTAAGTGTATTCAGAAATGAAAGCTTAATATGAGACCGGTCAAAAAGCAAAAGTGGGTGCAGCGAACTCCTGAAATCACCCTTACCTCACGTGTGACTGCCTTAAAGGTCTTCCAGTCCATCAGAGTAAGTTGTTCCTGTAAAATTATGAATCACAATGAGTTTACGCACATATTCAGAAAATAGCACACAGTGTGGTCCAGTTGTATGGCCAGATTTTTATTTTAGGGACACAAACTTAGAAATGCGTTTTTTTCTTAATTTTCGAAAGCTCAGGTGTGACCTCGTCATCTGACCGTGATTCAAAATCGCGTGGTGTTTTCTTCGGATCTTTTCTTGGGGATTGACCCCGGACGTTCGCCAATAGTCCATTGTATATCTCCAGTGCTACGTTAATAATCTACCTACGTAAGAGTTCGGACTTTTGTAGCCCAATAGTTCCATAAAGGGGGCCGCCACCAAACGGGAGGGTTAAATAATAAAAAAATTAACCATAAATAACCAAATAAATTTTCATCGAAACACTCACGCCAGGAGAGTCTACTCCAAGGGGTTCAAACACCTTGTAATCACCTAATACTTTTATGGTTGGGACGGAGTTGCCTCAAGCAGGAGAGATAAATATTATAAATATAAAGATAATACGAGTAATTAAATATGCCAGATGGCTCGATCTTAATCGTTACATTGTTTGACTTTATCTCATAGAGACCAGAGCAGCCGCCGTGGCTCAGCGGGTTTGCTCGCTAAACCTGCGCAGCTTACAACTAGCAACCTGCGAGTTGTAAGCTGCGCAGGTTTACACCCTGGGTGTATTTCCCTCCTCTGAGTCAGTAAAACTTTCTTTGTGTTTCTATTACTATTATTGTCTATTACTTGATGTTAGCTGTCTTGTGTTTGGCACAGCTTGGTCAAACATGGCTCTTGCTCTATAACCCTTCCCCCTAAAAGAATAGAGTTCTGAAAACGCATTAATTTATGAGATAACAGGAGCTTTACTTCCACCCTCCAGTAGTTTACACAAGTTGGCGCGACTGTTTGCGACAAAATGTCACGACACAACGCTACCTTCCGCCCTGATGATTTTTCTATTGGAAGTGCCATGTTCAAAAATTCCGAAATATCATGCAAACCGAACATAACAATTCACAGGAATATGTATGTGAAGCGAACTTACAGCAATGTCTTCGGGCTTGTAACTCAGGAAAGCCCCCACTCCAGGTGGTATCGGAAGGTATTTCTCCTGTGGATAAAATAATTTTTTAAAACTTAATATGTTCTATATATATATATATATACACGACGGAGCATTAAACACTAAGCTAACAGGCTTGATTGCATGAAGTATAATATATTAAGGAGCTAGGATTTTGATGACCTGAAGTTTTGTAGAAAATGTCCTATAAAAATGCATCTATGACCCGAAAACTACACAAAAATAAAGTAAAAATTGACCTAAAGGTTAAACCTTTTGCGAAAGTTTTATAAAATGAAGCCATGCCTGAAAGAGATATGAATACCACTCTTACTCAAAATACCTAATAAAAGCTATTTCATTAAAAGAAATAATGAAAAAGCATGAAAATGTTTCAACAGAGGCACTTTAATTAACCTCGATTTTTATCAAACATTCATATATATATATATATATATATATATATATATATACAAGGCGGTTCAAAAGGTCTTAGACAAAATTTAAAGGTATGTCAGAAATACAAAAACAAGCCATATTTACATAGGGAACATACAGCCGTAAAGGCCGCGTTCTAGAGGGTTCTGTTTGCCAGCAATTGTGTGAACCCTCGTCATTCTAGTCATTGACTATTGCAGGAGTAGGACGCATCGTTACAGCAGTTCTGAGGTGGCAGACATGCATTTAACATATGGAGCAGCGAATGGAAACAGGCTAGCCGCCGTCTGATTGTACCGTGAATGTTTTCCAAACAGACACCGAGTGATCTTTCCTCCCTTTCATTTTTACAATCGGCTACCATTTTACTTCTTTGCGTCCCTCATTGTGTTGTCTGTCTCGTGATTGGCGCAACTTCGCCAAATATGTGCAAAATCGTTCCTTTCACGATGGCCACGGTTTGCAACACAGATGATGTAAAAGGAGATCGTTCGCAGTAAACAGCCATACTCATAGCCCTGCCATGGAAGAAGCTTAATAAAAATGTTGTTATATCTTACTTGTATTCCTTTATTTTTTATTCCTGTAATTCTAGAATTCCTGGGGCGTTTGCTCCACTGCACTCCGAGTTGTAGGCGGCGTGGGTTCGATTCCTGTCAGGTGCATTCCTCCCTGGGTGTATTTCTCTTTTCTGTGTCAGCAAAACTTTCATTGTGTGTGTCTATCTATTACTTGATATCATATGTCTCGTTTCTGCCGCAGCATGGCCAAATATGGCCCTTGCGCCATAAAACCCAAAAACCAACCACCCGGGAGGGGGTGTTTGCGATTATGTGTTCCTATGTAAAATCGGTTTGCTTTGGTATTCCGGACCTACCTTTAAAGATTGTCTAACACCTTTTGAATCCCCCTGTATGTTTGAAAATTTATTAAAAATCTTATTTTTATCCTTAGTTAGCTTAGTTAGGATTGATTGCATGTGTATTGAATGCACACAGTATGATTCAAGAATTTTCGGATCCGTGGTTGGAAGAGTAACGGATTAGCAACCGCAGCGTTGCGAGTTCGAAACTCGGTCAAAGACCATCGTGTACACGGAGAATGATGCACGATGGCCTGTCGTGACGACGTTAAATCTGTCGTGGCCTCAAATGTCCTCACGTTGGTGTGGTGTGGAAGTTTGGAGAGAGGGGTGCCAGCCAGGTGTTGTTCTCGTCATCTGACCGTGGTTCAAAGTTGTCCTTAGACCTTTCCCTTCGAGATTGATCCTGGACCGTCGATAATAGCCCGTTGTGTTGCTCCAGTGTGACGTTAATTAACCCTCTGCATACGTCGGGACAGAATATCGTTTCCTTATTTGGTTACGGCAGCCGGCCCAGCAGCTTTACAGGTAACTTACTGAAACCGGCCGAAATGGCCTTTACAATGCTTTCCCCAGGAGGAGAGGGATTATGTGTCGTCCCATTATCACCTAATGTGCCGGTTTCTATTGTCGGGTCGTGGGTATGCCTAGAAGGGACAGATTCTTCCCGGGTAAACTGAAAGGTCGGCGGTGACTTTTTAAGTGTATCTCTTCTCATTTACTCAACCTCTCATAGACTAGATGCTCGAGGATGAACAATTTGCAAGGCTGCCCGTCGATAAACCTGACGTCTTTGTCAACGGGGAGATAAGGCTATTCACGCGCGGGTCTCTTTGTAGCATATAAAAGAGGGGATGGTAATCGTAATGGCCTGCGGTGATTCTTCAGGAGTTTGAGGTCTGAAAGAATCCAAGCCTTTCGTATCGAGGGGACTCGAAACTTTCGGCCTTCTGGATACGGGGACCGGCACCATATTATTTTGGGAGAAAAATACGGGGAATAATACCGGCCCCGTTTTATTTTGAGAGAATAAAATCCTTGAGGTAGATAGAACCCTCTGGATACGGGGACCGGCCCCGTATTCCGCGGGTTCTATCTACCTCAAGGATTTTTTTCTCTCAAAATAAAACACGGTACATTTTTCATTTTAGCCCTTGTTCCTAACGAGGCACTATTCCAAACATTCATTTCAAGAATAAATCATAAAAATGAATAACATTTGTTTTAAATATTTATACAAGAGCTGATTCATTTAAGGTGAGTTTTTACTTACGAAATCCGAGGCGGCTTCCGTTTCGCTCACTGAGTCGTCAGCGGTGGTGAAACTGAAAAGAGTAAAACTGTTCATACATTGACCCTTATTTGACTACGTTGCATTCGTTATTTCGATGAAATCGCAAAGTCGGCGGAATACCAATACGGGTGGAGTAGAAATGTGAATAATTAAACTGCGTGTTTCTCCCCTAAAGCACGATAAATGTGAACTAAAACTCCTTTTTCTTTGAAACCTGTTGATTAACATTCAACCCCAAACTTCTTTCTTACTACTCTATTTGTCTTCTTGTTATCACTGTTCTACATAACAGAAAATGGGTCAGAAAACAAGGCTAGTAAAAATATTTGTTTCATTATTAGAGAAACGAAATACTACTTTGAAAATATTAATGCTACCATTATTTAATTTAACTCATTGGTTAGAACAACATTGAAATGGGGCTCACTAATATGCTCCCTTTTCATAAAAATCATACTAATGAAGGGCCGTGGTAGCCCAGTTGGAAGAGTAACGGATTAGCAACCGGATGGTTGGGAATTCGAAACTCGATCCATCCAAAGACCATCGCGTACGCGGGGGCTTTGGCACGTTAAATCTGACGTAGCCTCAAATGTCCTTACGTTGGCGTGGTGTGCAAGTTTGGAGAGTGGGGTGCCAGCTCAGGGGTTGACCTCGTCATCTGACCGTGGTTCAAAATCACGAGGTATTGTCCTCGAGATTGTCTCTTCGGGATTGATCCCGGATGGGTAATTTCCCGTTGTGTTGCTCCAGTACGACGTTAATTAACTATCTGCCTTAATAAATTAAAATACATTATTTTAATTTAATAAAATTGATAAATTATTTTAATATATCCTTAATTAAATGTTATAAGAGTCCATATGTAATTTAATTAAATGAAATTAGCTTAAATATTTAGTTGTGTTAAAATGTAATTTATTCAGATGCAATTCGTTTTACAAAGATTATTGCTTTTGTAAAATTAGCTGTGGACCAAAATATACATATATATGAACAACTCTGCACCTATGGCACATAAAACGGGCTTTATGGCCTAGGCGAAATAATAATCTATCATGATCAGCACTAAAGGCAATATTCTAATTTCTGTCAATTAAATTAGACTCATAAACACTCAGACAAAGCTAAAGTCATTTGGGGTGGAGATGTCGAATTCGGGGCACTAGGGATTTATTGCCAAACATGGTAAACTTAGTATTTTGATCCAGCTTTATGGCAACCCTATGCAAAAGGTTGTTTCTTACAAAGGAAAGCCCGTTTTTTTTTAACGAAATTGCGATGGCGTCCAAATCCATACTGGCTATGGACGCCATCTTGATTTGGCGACAAAAATTGCTTGGCGACAAACACGACCCGTATTCAACATCTTTAACCTAATTTGGTAATTGGCAATATCCCTAATTATCTTTTGCTGAACGTATACGAAGCAGACTCGGGAATACTTACAGATTATTTTTCCAAAATCGTTTCCAAGCCATTTTCAATCTTCAAGGAAATCCAACAGCTCAAGTGAAGACTCAAGTTGTAAATTGAGCACTTCAACACACGAAGTGAATTCAAATCTCAAGAAATAGATCCAAATTCAAAATTAAATATCAGAAGTTCGCTTTTTAAACGCAGCAGTTCAAAAACTATTACTTAAATGTGACGAAACAAAGCATCGGATTTACACTCTTTGGAAAACCATTGTTATACTTAGTCACGTAACAATGTTCAAAAGATTACTGTTTGAACTAGAAATGGACTATTTCGGAGAACAGACATTGTTGCAGATCGGTTTTAAAGAGGTTACAATGGTTTGCTTAATAACAATGATTCAGTAACAACATAGAAAAAATGATTGATACTGTTGATACTCGGAATTTTTTAGTATTAAATGTAATTAAATAAAAACCCGAAAATAATTTATAATGAAAAATATAAAGTTATACAAAATATAATAACATTTAAAACAACTTTCACTTTATATAATGAACAAATGTAATTTTATACAAAATATAATAAAATTTAAAAGAACTTCCTCTGCCTGTTTTTTAATTACACTTTGGCTTAGTAGGTTCACATTTTCCAATAAACATATTTAAATAAATTAAACTTCAAAAGGCAACTAACTAAATGGAATTTTATCAGTGTATAAGTTAGTTTCATCAATGAATGAAAAAAAATACGCAATATTTTTTTTACAAATGCTAAAACGCGCAATACTGCAATGAGTTAAAATATTACATATATACCCGTAGAAAAAGGGATCAAAACACTTTGAAACTAAAAATGTAAAGCTATTTCAAACGCTAATAACTTCGTAACTTTTATTAAACCTATTGACAGAGCTGGTACTAATTCAAAACAATTTTTAGCTCAATAGGTGATTATATTCCTGCTGTTCTACATTACGAACACTAGTTACCAAGTTAAAGGATGAACTGCACATGAAATACAGAGACGTAACTAGGCTAGTTTCCACCCGGGGTAAGAACTCGCCTTGGCGCTCCCCTCCCCCCACCGACCAACCAAACGAAAACCCTCCCCGACAACACCTGATATCGCCACCACACATTAATTCTATTAGTCCAAATTTTTATATTAAACTTTGATGGTAAATGCTTGATTTTAAAGGTAAATAGATTAATATGCAGCAATTTCATTTTTAGTATAAGATAAAATACCTAATTAATTCTAAGATATTTCATAGACAAATAATCTAAGAGTAGCATGTTTGGTATATTCTTTCATACTTATAATCGCTGCAAATGAAATGAAAAGGTTTTATCAAATGATATCGGGATATGTGTGGGCTGCATCAAAATCAACAGACTGTTGCTTTAGAATAGAATATTTAATTATGATAAATACAGAGGCTGTTCGGACGTTTTTTGAATGATTTTGATGAACTGTAAAAAAATTGTATGCTACGAAATAATTTTATTTTCGCAGCAGTTAAATAGTTAAAGTATAACTTATCGTCGGCTAACTCAGAGTTTTGTTTACTTTCAAAATGGCGCTTTTAAATAAGCAATGGATGGAAGGCTATGTTTCCGCTCTTTCCGAAGAGAATTATGCTTATTCAATTATTCAGAAACGCTGTAAAAGTCATGGTTTTTCGATATCTAAAGGTACGATAAGTAATATTATTAATGAGAAAGGAATAAACGCGTAAAAGTGTAAAAATACTTCCAAATACGTATCCAAAAAAGAAAAGAATTTCTGAGAATATTTGTAAGGTAAGATCTTTAATTTTAAAAGAGAATCCGCCAAGTCAAAGGACTATTACAAAGTCATTAAAAGTTCAGTTTCAACTGTAAATAAAATAATTAACAGTGATTTGAATCTTAAAAATACGATGAACATTGTATGTTTTGGCCTATCTCCACGACATATTGCAGAAAGCAGAACTCGCTGCAGAATTATGTATGAGAAGCATTTAGCTGGAGAAAGATGGAAAAATGTTGTGACAATAGACGAGGCATGGGTGTATTTAAATGATTGCAATAAAAAGAACAATTTATTATCATAAAAGAGGAGAAAAATCTCAAAACGTGGTTCAACTTGGTAATGTGACGAAATAATCCAAACCTTTTTTGGACATTAAAAAGTTATATTTATTTTTACACAGACAAAACACGGGTTGACAATGGAGGCGCGAAACAAAATGTTTAATTTCATATTTAATTTTATCCGAATTGCTACGAAGACGTCTCAACTAAACGGAGTCCGTGAGCTAACTGTTTTTCATTCTCTTCGCTTGCGCAAGCGCAGTAGCCAAGGACTCTTAATAAGAAACTTCAGGGTCTGCAACCCGCCATCCTAGACTCTTAGGCGCTAAGATGTCAACTTCAACGTGAGAACTTTCTCTAAGAGATTTATGAGTGTTGTCCGTTTTGCATATAATGGAAAATTAAAAGTAAAAAGAGGGGGAAATTTTCAAAAAATCAACTCCCACATATTACCAAGATTCTATTTCATTCCAATATTCAAGAAAGAAATACCATGACTATACCCACAGTGCCAACAATAAGTAGAACTGCATCAGGGTAAAGCAAGCAGCCCCACATCTAAATCCACTATTAAATTCTTGGAAAAAATAGAACAAGAAAGTGGTATCAAGTCAATTAGACATTTTACACAATCTATTGACAAAATGTGAAAAAAAATTAATTTAAGCTTCAGAACGCTTGAACTTAAACTTAACTTTACGCGCTTTTTCGGCTGCGAACATTTTACAATGTCCTCAAAAGATAGCTTTGAAGCTAACTTGTGCTCTATTGATATGATGCTCAGGTTGGTTAATCGTTGTTGTCCTGTTAAGTTTTTGAGGTAATTTTTTATGATCATTAGTTTTCTAAAACTCCTTTCATTTGAGGCTGGTATTTTGAGAATTCTCAACTCTGTTCAATTCTGTTATGTTCGTGGACGCGTCTTCAAATCCGTTCTTGTATATTAACGTGAAAAGACCTGATGGTGTAGCCGTTTTCATATTAGGGCTTAAATTCAAGGCACGATACTTAAAACTCTCCACTTCTACCGCCTGCTAGTCCCTGTCTAAATCTTCTTTATATGTGGTAGCTAACTCAAGTGCCTGGTTCTTCAATTCTTCTCCATTCATTGTTTCAAACCGAGCTTCATTAAGGAAACCAAATAAACTATTCATGTTTTGAATGATTTGAAACCTTTGTCTCAGTTAAATCAGAATCCGATCTATTATTTGTATAATCAATAATCTGAACTTTTTTTTCTTCTGAGAATTCATAGCTTTCAACTTCGCCCTTCTCATCAAACATCCGCTTCTTCCTCCTCCGTACTTCTTTAAAAAGAGGATCTAGGTTAAGCTTTCCTGCTATTTCTTCACACATTCTGCATTTAGCTCCTTTTATAGTTTTTGGTTTTTGTAGTCTACTAATAAGTTTTCCTCTTCATTTTTATCATACGTAAATATCTATAGTAAAAAAGTACTCGGCCAATTTAGCGCCACCCCCCCCCCCCAATCCGGCGCCCGGTGCACATGTCCCGTCTGCCCCCTAGTTACGTCTCTGAATACAAATATATATTACAAGTACTTGTTTAACTTAGACAAGTACACTTAATTTAGGGACAAAATTGTCAGTCAATTGCAGTACCTAAATTAAGTATACAACCGTATTTAGTGCTGAAAATTGAGTTTAAAAGGGCAAAATTCGTATTAAAAGTAATCTACGATTTGAAATTTTGATAGGCAATGTTAACAACTATTTTCTAACAGAACATTACAAGAAACTTGTTCAATTAGGCTTATAAATAAGCTAAAGAAAAGAAATTTTAAGGGAATCTGAAAGTACTAGTCACAAAATTGAGTATACACCTTTATTGGAACACATGAATTTGCCTTAATGTTGCGCCGCATTCATTTGCTGTAATTACAACTTCCAACTACTTGAAGGAGATTTTTTTAGTTGTTTCCAAAAATTTTAAACCATTCTTGTGTTAAAACCACGGAACATTCTACAATCTCTAAGTGTGGTAGCGCCCACATAAGTTAAAAAATCTGGTATCGTGATAAAAAAACTTAAATTAAGAAAACTTGGGTGTCAATAAAAATCGAAAACCTGAAGAAAAACGACTATTTTTTAAAGGTAAATCTGAGTAACAATTTCTATTTCATTCTCAGAGCCGGAAACCAACCAGGGAATGAAACACCCGATCTTTTGAGGTTCTAATGGTTTCTTAAGGCCATTGGTCAATGGTGTTTGCGGTACACAGTGAATACCTTCAGCACGGACTCTTCTGCTCCATGCTTCTTATTGAGCCTAGTATATACTAGTATTGAGCCTCTTATTGAGTTTTGAACTAGTAACCCTCCGGTAGCCCGGTTGGAAGAGTAACGGACTAGCAACCGGAGGGTTGCGAGTTCGAATTCAACCAAAGACCGTAGTGTACAAAGGGGCTGGTGCACGTTAAATCTGTCGTAGCCTCAAATGTCCTGGTCCAGTTAGTCTTCCGTGTTGCGAAAGCTGACCTTAGTGCGACAAACCAACACTAATGGTAGATGAGTAGTCAAGTTTAACACGTTGACTGCCAACTATGAGTTACCTCGTATATGGAAATCTTTCCACTAGTGCCAAATTCGATTATATTCGTAGATTGTACCTGCAAAGGCAGATAATGGTTGCCTGAAATAAGCATTTCAAATTAGTCTCATGGCTTTGCGGAACAAAATTTGTATTCACAAAGTACGTTTTACATACAGCATACTTATCAGGTCAGCTATATACAAAATCAAATCAAATCTCAGGACGAGACGCAACATTTATGCACAGACAAGAAACGAAACATGTATGTTACCGTTATAGCTCGAAAGCCGTTAATGTGCACGTTACCTAGGTAATCTGCAGATTAGCTGGTTTGTTCCGTTAAAGTGCGGAATCATCTACAAAATAAGAGTTTTCCCGCACTTTACCTAGGTGATGTGCACATTAACGGCTTTCGAATCGTTAGTTTCGAAAGCCGTTAATGTGAGAAACAAAAGTTTGTTTCTCTCATTTCCTTTCCCTCCTCCTTCCCTTTCTCCTTACGCTTCAACTATTCTGTTGATTGAATGGTTCTATCAACTTGATTCTTTATGTATCGAAAAATAAATAACACTATGGTATTTAACAATTGTCAGTATTTTTTATTTACATCTGATAATTATTATATGAAATTACTTATAACTTTATGGAATAAAAGAATAGCGTGTTTTTCAATTAGTAGTACCTAGTATTATTGATTTGTTTGTCTGAGTATTAATTTAAGCATACAAAAACGTTGCCCTGTTCGAGCAAAGATCTTATTTTCCCTTTAACGAGTGCCTAGTAGGTAATGTTGAGATTATCCATGTGATCTCCAGATTACCCAGGTAATTTGAGAAATGAAACAATTTTCCGCACTTTAACGGATCGGCTTAGTTAATCTGCACATTACCTGATTTTCGTACTTTAGCAGTAACATATACATCTCGAGATGGACTACAACTCTCACTTCTGAACACTAAAGACGTACTCGTTATTCAACGGAACGGAAAACAGACGCTAGCACTTTTATGCTCGGCCAATTGAACATTATTCGCTACGGTACTACAAAGATTGAAATGTGAACCATTTGGCGTTGTCCTGGTGCAACACGGTGGGTGGGATCAAGTTACACCGCGGATATATACCATACATTCAAGGCACCTATCTTTTATAGAGGCCACACATTCGTTCGAAACTGACAAGCATCAATGCCTTACCCCGATTCGAATCAGTAACCTTCTGATCTAGAAGCCACCACCTTGACTTCCATCCCAATGGGTCGATATTTACAATTGTAAAAATACAATATCAATTATATTTCAATAAAAATAATACTTTTTAACGCATGTAAATAACGTGTTTATGGGTGATACAACTTAGAACAGATTTCCACTCATACATCTGGGCATACATGACGAAAAGATTCTCAGAGGACGACCACCTGTCAGTACTTAAAAAACAATTGCGCAGATCTTCAGAACCTTTTCATCACTGGTACCTCAGTAAAGCAGCAGGAGAGATGCTTGCTTTCCATTTGCCCAGGATGGTAGGTGGGTATTTGAATTAAAGTTGCATTGGAGCAACACAACGGGCTATTGGCGACGGTCCGGGATCAACCTCCGAAGTGAAAGATTCAAGGACAATACCAAGTAATTTTGAATCTCAGATGACGAGGTCACACCTGAGCTGGTACCCCTCTCCAAACTTTCACGCCACGCCAACGTGAGGACATTTGAGGTCACGACAGATTCGTGCACCATTTATCTTTGTACACGAAGGTCTTTGGTTGGATTCGAACTCGCAACCCTCAGGTTACTGATCTGTTACTCTTCCAACCGAGCTACAACGGCCCCTCAATTTGCTCCGGAATTTTTTCTCTATGCTTTCCAGGTTCCGATCTGGCCATTTGAAAAAGACGATATTCTTTGATGGCCAGAAATCCTTTCCCACCTGTATAAAACGCAGCTTATTACCATCCTCACACATCCTGAATTGCATTGGAGCCATACATGAAGACATTTTTAAGGACCCATCTGCCATTGCCCAAAAACGTTTTTAGCCGACTCAATGACTTAGTGTAATTTGATTTGTTTTCACACTGGGATAAGAGAGAAGAAATATAAAGATAAATTTTGCGCCCAAACCTAGATGGCGCCTAAGGAAAATTTACTAAGAAACATCATGACAGACGACGTGTTAAGCAAGAGAGATTTTAATCATTTCGTCGATAATAATGTACTCAAAGTTTTTTATATACACAAGGGAAATTTGACAGCCACTTCAACATGACTAAATAAATTCGAACTACCGTCACAGTTTGATCACACAAACAGTTTTATTTGATGTGAGCAACGCAAAGTTTTATGCCTAATTTTATGCACTACTTTGTGCTCAAATGGAAGGTCACGCCGGGTTCTCAGAACTATTCTGAACCTAAAGTGATAAAACTGTAATTGCTTCTGAGTGGGTGAATAACGAAATTTAATGCGAACGTTTCATGTTTTATTCAGAACGCTTTCCACTTTGCAAAAAAAACTACATAAACACTGTGTTGGAGCAATGTTACAGGAAAATAAAATTGATGTCGCTTTAAGTTATTCATTCTCACGAATGAGGGGCTAAAAGGATGGTTGCACAACCTCGCATTGAATTTCATTATTGATCATTTTATAAATGAAATGGCGCAGTCGGAAATGCACTTCAACGCGACTTTTCAAACGAAAGACAATCTGAAAACATTAGTTTTATAGATAATTTAATGTGAAAAGTTATTTCCTGTTAAAATTATATTTGTCTATTCCTATTAAATATAAGAGAGTGGTTTTACAAAGTTTTAGGTACAGCGTCCAATAGACGGACATATTACTGAAGAATCTAGAGTGTTAAATGCTAGTGAATCTAAGAAGAGTGAGATCTTTTCCTTCCGGTTTAATCCCGGACTACCGCCAATAGCCCTTTGTATTGCTGCAGTGCGACGTTAATTAAGATACCTACCTACCTAGGAATAGTATTAGAAAATAGTTTAGGGCTTCATAAAATCCATGTCATTACAAAAGTACCCATATATATATATACATACATATAAAGGTTATTGGCCCAGGGGATCTATCAAGAAAGTTCTTTGGTAGAAGTCGGTGGTTTAACGAAGGAGTAATTTGATCTGACATAAGCGATTCGAAAGCAGGAGGGTCCGTGGGAGGTCAAAGTTAACGAGATGGCTTGAGTTCAAAGGTGAAAGGGGTGGCAAAATAGATTACCACATGGCCAGGGAGACAAAGATTGGGAGAAAAGGGGAACGTTAAGGGATTGATCTCTGGTGAGAATTGTACTTAGGGGTTAGTTTCACATATATATATATAGGTCATCATCAAAAAATCGCCATGGACCGTGGTTCACAATTACCTGGTCTGCCCTTTGGGTTTGATCCAGGACCGTCGCCAATCAGTAGCTCGTTGTATTGCTCCTGTGTGACGTTAATTAAATACCTACCTACCTTACAGTTTCAGGACAGAACTGTAGTAACACTCAGCTCCACTAGAGAGCGCTGCGCCATTGCTTAACCTCCCTGGTGGTTGTATCAACTAATTATCTCGTCATTAGGAAAATTTTTCAGACCTGGATGGAAAGATATCTTGTCGAAACCACTTGGAGAGTTAAATTTCAACGTTTTCTCGTCATCTTTCAGGTGCAGAACGACATAAGTGTTCATTGATAACTTAAAAAAAATAACTTTAGAGTGACAACCCAAACAAAAATTTAAACAAGTGTTAATTTCGGTTGGAATGGAAGAAAGCGGATTTTTCCAAGTAATTATTAAAAACATTAATTATAATATTAAGAGCACTTGAACGATGTTCCATATTTTGTCATGCGATTGCCTTGAAAAATTTTACTTGGAAATTAACAGAGGGAAAAAACTATAGTCATTAACCCTTTGAGCATCGCGACCGGTTCGAGTAATATAGTGTTCTTTTCCCCCAAAACACCCACATAAGACCAAATGACCACATATATTGGTTAATCCTCTGATTGTCACGAGATATCCTAGCAAGGAAGAATTGCTTTTCCCCATAGCCCACATAGTGACTAAACAGCCGCATCTATTGGTTTAAAGAATGTTAGACAAGATTCTATTTGGCCGGTAATCAAACCTGGTAGGAAATCATACAGAAAAAGCAAGTTTCATAGCGGATTAATGAGATCAAATTTTTTTAATCGGCCATGCGTCGAGTAATGAACAATAATTATTTGACAGTTTAAAAACGTTTAATTGTTACGTACTTCACCCTATCTTTATCTGATTTTTGTTGAAGTTTGATTACAGAGATGAATAGTGTGTGAGAGCGTGCAAGGGATCGGTGATTTCAATTTTCATTGCGCGCGTGCAACTGGCTAATAGCGTATTAGTAAACGTTATTATATTTATCAAACAATTGCAAACTACAATATTCGTAAATATATTTTTAAATTATGCATGCTGAAACTATGATATTGTGAATGTACGAAGGTAAGTCAAAATTTATCCACACTTTCGATACAACCCATCATTGTTTACAACACTGCCTTCTGCGCATGCATGCAGAGTTGATACTACTGCAGTCATGTCAACGAAGTCTGACCATGATAGTGTCGTTTTTCTTGCTTCTGCTTCAGTATAAACACAGCCGCTCCTCTGGCAGTGTGCACCATAAAGAGCAGTGATCCGATTTCTAGGGACGGAAGGTGTACCAGGGGCTGAAATTCATCGGAGCCTTACAACATAATACGGGGACAATGCTCTACCACGTAGAAGTGTGTATGAGTGGACTGAGAAGCTTAAAAGAGGCCGGACAAGCGTGACGCACGAAGGAGCAGGACACCCGTCAACTTCCACTATTGACGAGAAGATTCAGCAAGCTCGAGAAATGGTACTGGCGAAACGGCGAGTTACAATCGACAATGTAGCGTATTCTCTGCAGATTAGATGAACAAAGAAGTGGGGAAGGGGTGCATAAATTGTTGTGCGACCAACCGAAAACTTTCTTGGGGGGAATACTCAAGCTTGTGGACCGCTGGCCCAAATGCATCTAAAAGGAAGGAGACTAGGAAAATGACGAACTTGTTCAACCCCTACATTTGTGTAAAAAAATTGAAAAAATAAAGTGCGGATAATTTTTGACTTTTCCTCATGTTTCTTGTTCGTGCAAGTGGAACTGTAACCGTTGTATGAAATGTGATAAAAAATTAATTTAAAATTAAGCAGAATGAAAGAGTTGATCGTTGTTCTTTGTAATTTCGTATCGTCTTTGAATAAATGTTTCATTTCTTCTATCAAGCGTTCGCTTCCATATATGCAACCGAAAAGATGATCTACAACTATTTAATGCAATAGTGCTGATACTCTGATCATCCGAAACGTGAATAGAATGAGTCTTCATCTCAAAAGTAAATTAGAGTTGGATAACTACCCTACAATCCCCTATATTGAAATAGCGACAAATATGGTAGGATACCCATACATCCAGATATAGTGCACTCTAGAATTTAACGTTATATTTTTCCAATATTAATTTTTTTAAATAAAAATAATTAATTAGTGAACTTAAATTATATAAAACGAATTTAGAAATTTACAGAACGTAAATTACTTGGATTTCTGCAAAATAGTAGCAAAAAGCAGTTTCAGATAATTGTAATCTTTTCAAATAATGAATCCCTAATTGCCACTGAAGCTGATGGTAGGAGTTTCAATTAAAATGATTATTACCTAGCAAAATGTTAAAAAAAGGAGGCTTTAAAGCAAATTAACAGACGAGAGATTTAGGAGATAAAAAATTACAAAAATATTTTGATGAAGAAAATGTGATATTTTAATTACTAGAGACAGTGAGAATTTTACGTTTAGCTAAGTTTATCACGTTTTAATCGAAAGTAAAACACGGAGAGGTTTTTCATTTTTGAAAGCGTTCGTTAATTGATGAATTTGTTTTTTATATATTTAGCGTTTTATCTACGTTATATTTAATTAAGATTGCGTTTTCTGTTCAATCTCATCAAAGTAGAGATTTAAAGGAAGGGATTTAAGAATTATACAAGTCCTCTTTTATTTGAAAAAAGTAAAGTATCGAAATCTGCTTTAGAAAAAGTAACTTTTAATTACGAAATAATAAAAATTGCACAATACGTTGATATGGAAAGTTAAAAGAAAATCATTTCAGCGTATAAAGAACAAAAGTAACAGCAATTGTATAAAAAACCAGATTGTATAAATTACTGCATTTAAATTAATGAAACAACTATGCGTGAAATTGCTTATCGTTAGGTTTGATAACTCACTCTATGGTCATTTTTCGCAGCTGGGTGCTGTATGGCCGTGAAGATTTGATTCCTGCAAGTACTGTGTATATATTTCTGTCTTCTGTGTCAGAATCTTTGCTTGTTCATTTACTTAACAGAAAAATATTCCTTGGCACAGCTTGGCCAAATCTGACCCTTGTGTGATAAAAAATGTTGCAATCCGTCTGCAAGTCTGACAGAAAACCTATGTTTTAAGAATGGCGTGATACATGTTACGTATGATCATATAAATACATATATTATGCACAGTTGAACTTTCTATTAGAGGGATTTCAGGATTTTCATCAAACCAGACCGGAAATTTTAATCCCTCTAACCAAATGCTCTCGCATGTTACGCATTGGGGTTATTTTTAAATGTACTTTATTGGCGTTTATCTTTCTTCTGCATTGTATCCAATGATGCATGAATAGATATTGCCTCGTCAGTTAGTTAACTGCGATCGTTGTAATTTCCGTCTACGCATCGACGGTCTTTCAATTGACTTCTTTTGCCCTCAGAATAATACCTTAACTGGCTTTGACCAAATAACAATCATATATTGACTGGAAATGTATTCTTTGGAATTTTTATTGGTGATGAGCTGAAATCGTATACTAAAAGCAAACCAAGTTACGACATAATACGATTTCAGCACTTTGCCACTAAAAATTCAAATTCCGAAGTGATATATAATTGATTTGTCAACGCCAATTAGATTATACACCAAACTAGCCAAAAGGGCGATAAACTACGTTATAAGGTAACAGCAAAATGCATAATGTGAGGGCATTTGGACAGCAGAAGTAAAATCTTAACAGATCTTCAGGTTACTTCGTTTCTACTGACAATTCCTCTCATTGTGGATGTTTAGTGTCTTCTTGGTGGACCTACTTGCTTTTGCAGTTAAAAGGAACCTGTGGCGAACTTAGCTACCACTACAAAAATTAACTTACGATACAATAGTAGATATAGCAGTGTAACCCAACTCTACTATGGAGTACTTTTTGGTAGACAAAAGTTGCACTGTTTCACTCGAGCTTGCCAAATTGGTGACCCACTACAAAAATTAACTTGCGATACAATAGTAGATATAGCAGTGTAACCCAACTCTACTATGGAGTACTTTTTGGTAGACAAAAGTTGCACTGTTTCACACGAGCTTGCCAAATTGGTGACCCACTACAAAAATTAACTTACGATACAATAGTAGATATAGCAGTGTAACCCAACTCTACTGTGGAGTACTTTTTGGTAGACAAAAGTTGCACTGTTTCACACGAGCTTGCCAAATTGGTGACCCACTACAAAAATTAACTTACGATACAGTAGTAGATATAGCAGTGTAACCCAACTCTACTACGGAGTACTTTTTGGTAGATAAAAGTTGCACTGTTTCACTCGAGCTTGCCAAATTGGTGACCCACTACAAAAATTAACTTACGATACAATAGTAGATATAGCAGTGTAACCCAACTCTACTATGGAGTACTTTTTGGTAGACAAAAGTTGCACTGTTTCACACGAGCTTGCCAAATTGGTGACCCACTACAAAAATTAACTTACGATACAATAGTAGATATAGCAGTGTAACCCAACTCTACTATGGAGTACTTTTTGGTAGACAAAAGTTGCACTGTTTCACACGAGCTTGCCAAATTGGTGACCCACTACAAAAATTAACTTACGATACAATAGTAGATATAGCAGTGTAACCCAACTCTACTGTGGAGTACTTTTTGGTAGACAAAAGTTGCACTGTTTCACACGAGCTTGCCAAATTGGTGACCCACTACAAAAATTAACTTACGATACAGTAGTAGATATAGCAGTGTAACCCAACTCTACTACGGAGTACTTTTTGGTAGATAAAAGTTGCACTGTTTCACTCGAGCTTGCCAAATTGGTGACCCACTACAAAAATTAACTTACGATACAATAGTAGATATAGCAGTGTAACCCAACTCTACTATGGAGTACTTTTTGGTAGACAAAAGTTGCACTGTTTCACACGAGCTTGCCAAATTGATGACCCACTACAAAAATTAACTTACGATACAATAGTAGATATAGCAGTGTAACCCAACTCTACTATGGAGTACTTTTTGGTAGATAAAAGTTGCACTGTTTCACTCGAGCTTGCCAAATTGGTGTCCCACTACAAAAATTAACTTACGATACAATAGTAGATATAGCAGTGTAACCCAACTCTAGTATGGAGTACTTTTTGGTAGACAAAAGTTGCACTGCTTCACACGAGCTTGCCAAAAACACATCCGCTACCACGGATTGGCTGATGTTCTTTAATCACATATTTAGCTGAAGAACCTTATTAGCTAGAAATTTTAAGTGTAAATAACCGCCGGAGAAAACAAATTAATCAACTTTCGTATATAAACGAAGCTAAAAATTAAAACACACATTCAAAATTTAGAATCCATCTTTACTGTGGGGCCGCAGTGACTCAGTGGGTTTGCCCACTGCACTAGTAGCCTTTAAGTTGTAGGCGACGCAGGTTCAATTCCTGAAACTACCCTGGATGGGATTATTTCTTGAAACTCCTGTGTGTATGTCTCTTTACTTGATGGAGAAAACATTGCATGGCGCAATACAAAATGGGTTTTTCAAGATGTTATTTTATTTTTACTCTAATGTCCAACTGTGCCTACATCTAACAGCACTTTTAATCATAGAGGGAATATATAAGTAGAGTGAGCAATGGTAATCTTTTAATGTGCCCAGGGTCATGTGACCAAAACTAGTAGTAACGTGACACTCAGACTACTTTCGTCTGCCGAATGGAAGCGATCATTCATCATCTGATTGATCCACGCGACACAGTAGTAGACACTGGAGATTTCTCCACTTTTCTCACCGCTCCATAGAAATAAGCATTCACACACCTACTCTGTCATAAGATTTCATATCGCCAAATGGGGCGATAAGGTGCCAAATCGGTCAGCCAAGTCAATTATCCACAGATAAGTCACGTGAATGCTAGTCGACATGTTGGTCACACTTTTCGAAGCTCCACTCAATCGTAATGCTCAGTGGACCCATAATCCCCGTTTTCCATGATGCGAATAATTCAAATATGAGAAAGAAAATGAACGGTCCTGTTACATTATTGTGTTTTCTATTTGTTTGCCTTAAGCATAATTTTCTAGTACCATCACGATTCCAAACAAAAATAGATCTGCGTTTGCACGTTTTCGGATTTATGATGAGTGTTCCGGTCAGATGGGGAGTCTGCGATTGTATGAAAGGTTTCGCCAATAGGTTGAAAGAATCGTAGGAATATCAACACTGGCCGGCAGCCCTATGGAGGACACTGCAGGTTGCAATAAGGAATAAGACGTGCCCAAAGCTCAGAGGGTTAAAATGTTTAAAAACAATATAACATTAAGCTTAGGAAAGCTGTAGACAGATAAATCTTTACATATATGAATTTTACACTCTATGACTTCAAATTAAACACGTCAAGGTATGCTTTCTCAATCTATCCTAGTTTATAAACATAATGAAGTTAGTAGCGATCCTTGGAGCTCAATCATTTCCCCACTTCAGTTAAGGCTGTTAAAGTTCAGTTACGGTGGAATCTACATAAAGCGGTTCATTTGGTAGGCAGGTATGGTAGGTATTTTAATTAACGTCGCACTGAGGCAACACAACGGACTATTGGCGACGGTCCGGGATAAATTCCAAAGGGAAAGACCGAGGACAACACCACGTAATTTTGAATCACGGTCAGATGACGAGATCACACCTGAGCTGCACCCCACTCTCCAAACTTCCACACCACACCAATGTGAGGGCATTTGAGGCCACGACAGATTTAACGTGCACCATCCCCATTTGTACACGACGGTCTTTGGTTGGATTCTAACTCGCAATCCTCCGGTTGCAAATCCGTTACTCTTCCAACCCGGCTACAGCGGACCAGAATTCAGAAGGAAAAGCATATGTGTAGCGTGCTACCATGGTAACAGAAGAAGAGGCATGACCACGAAACATCTGTTTAAAAGTAATGGACGGAATTATTAAACTGAACAGTTTAGCTTTCATAGATGAACAAAGATAAGTTGTTTTAAAAGCCAAGGATAATTCGGCTATTTGAGTGACATTCAACCAAATCCAAAACGATTTTCTGATTCAGATAGAATTCCAATCAAGTTTGTTGGTAGAAAGTTTTGCTCGAAGACATTAATAATGAACTTATAGAAATCAGTCACAAAAATACTTTTAACCACACGAGCAGAATTTTAAATTGTGTTACTTCTGAAATATTAAACCACACGATGTCAGTGAAGTTTTCAGTTGAAATCCAATCTTAAAATTTTGATTTATGCTCACCGTGAGGTACACAAAAGGAAATATTTCCCGCGGAAATTTCGCTGGGCGAATGAAAAATGCGCATCAGAATTTTCAATTTGAAAAGTCATAAAAGCACCTCAACGTTTCGGCTTTTAAAATCTTAAGAATCCCGTGGCTTGTCATCCTCCTTGACATTAGCGTCAAACCCACACGGCAGGGTTAAATCTCAAAATCCTATCGCTCAAAAAATAAATACATAAACTCAGGAAGACTAGAGAAAGCTCAGAATGTCATTACGAAAACGCAATTCTTTACTTTTTAACTCCATTTACTTATGATTTTTTCAGACCGCCGACAAAGTTTTCCTAACAAACCTCCTTTGAAATATTATTTCTGCCTATGTATTTTTAAAAGAAAAGAGCTTTCTCAGCTGCAGCCTGAGTTCTCCGTCTTGAAAAATATCACTGTTAAATTCACCTGGAATTCAATATTGAGTTTCCCACACAGGGCTCGCCCGGATTGAAAGCAATTCGCTTCAGTTCTTTATTCCTTCAGACGCTTATTGTTATTTATTCTTCGTACCAAGATCGTTTGCCGAGTGTCTGAGGGGAGGTTTTGCGGCCTTTCTTTTTCGGAAGCCCCGATTTAAATGTTTGGCGTGGAGCTCCGGAATGCTTTGTTTGATTGATAATCGACAACCGCATTGTTTAACTCGATCCGTTTAATGAATAAATGCCACAGAGTGTGTTTCCACTTTATTTCAAAAGGGGAGCGTCGAAATTCAACATCGTAGCAGTTTAGAGGGATTGTTCGCTAGCAGCTGTAGAGGTGTAGGCGAAATAAGTTCGATTCTGGTAACTGAGACTTCCCTCCTCTGTGGCAGTAAGTTTCTTTGTGTGTGTGTGTGTACGTTATTTGATTTAGTTGGATGATTTACTTTGGATGGACACATAAGATACCTAAGGACAGAACATAAAATATACATAAAAATAAGAAACTGCAAAAGTTTAATCTATAAATGCATTCATCGCTTGCCTCTCAGTACCTTAACAACACAAGAATAATGATGGCTGGTCGGTAGGATTAGGTTGTGAGTCATATTTGGCCAAGCTGCGCCAAACGTCGTCAAGAAAAAATAGACATACAGAAGAGGAGGGTTTTGCTGATAGAGAAGGGAGAGAAATACACTAGGGAGAAATCGAAATTGACTAGAATTGAATCTGCACCGTCGACGACTCACCTGTTGCTAACGCAGTGGGCTAATCCACTGAGCCATGGCGACCCCACAAAATAGAGTGAAGGGAAGGACAATGAGTAAGATCGACCACTTAGATTGTAGGACAAGTCGGTATATGTATTCAATTAATCAAATTTTGGGTTGTCTGAGGGATTGTCCAAAATAATTCTGGAATTCTTTTTCAGAGACCGAAAGATTTATTCATTGAAATTCTCCACACACTCGAGGAACTCAACGCAAAAAACATTAAAGTAGACCCAAATGGAGATTGAACATGTTTATTTGTTTCATTCCTGGAATTAACATTCGAGTACTTCAAAATGATACCTTTTCCACCAAAACTTTAATGGAAAGGCAGTCAAAAAGATGTCAATATAGAGTAGCGTTGTACGATTTTGAATCAGGCAATTTAGCAAATGCGTGAGTAAATCTCAAAGCGCTAGAATCATTTGTAAGTTGGGTATTGAGGAAAAATTGAGATCTTTGGCATGAAGATATGTGACTGAAATTTAGTGTTAAGATAAGATTTTGCGTGAAAATCGGTAAAACGAGACTGAATCACTGGATCTATTGAAAGTGGCATATAGTGTGGATGCTTCAAAACGTCAAACGCCTATGAGTGGATAAGAGATTCTGAGATGGGTGAAAAGATGTGAACGATGATCCCAGAAATGGGCAGCCAAAATCTAAAATGACGAACTATGGTTGTTGGTTTTGAGGTTTTATGTCCATACTGCGCTAGACACAAGACATACAATATCAAGTAATAGACAGACACACATGAAAGTTTCTACTGAAGCAGAAAAGAGAAATACACCCAGGAAGGAATTCACCTGACACTAAATACAAGCTGCTCCGCCTACGAGCAGTGGACATATCCACTGAGCCACGATGGCCCCCAAAAATGACGAACTAAGCGTATAGACTGCGAGATTTAATCAACCAACAATGCTATTTATCATCATGATCATAAATTCTTTAGTGCCTACAGGCTCATAAGGCCTTCAATCTAGATCGCCAAAGTTTCCTGTCCCATTCAACCAAGTCTAGCTTCATACCAGCTCGCCCATCCAGCCTCACTTCTCTCTTGTTCCCTCATACGTCGCCAGGTCAAACGACCACGCTTTCTATTTCCATCAGGGGTCCAGGTCAATGCTATATTAGGAATATTTCCCCTGTTCATTCTTAAAATGTGTCTTGTAAACTTCCGTCTCAATTTGATTTTATTTCCTATTTCATTAAATTGTGCTTTATTTAATAATTCTTCATTTGAAATGTAGTATGGCCAAAATATCTTTAAGATAATTCTTAAACATTTATTTTGAAAAACATTTAGTTTATTGTACTGTGTTTTGGTAATTTTTCATGTTTCAGAAACGTATAAGAGAACTGAAAGTACTAGTGATTTGTACAGCTTTAATTTGGTTTTTACATGTATATTAGTTGCTCTCCACAGCTTATTAAGATTCTTAAAACAGTTGTGGGCTTTTGAAATTCTAAGATCAATATCTTCATCAGTACCACCATTTTGTTGCTCCCAGATATAAAAAGGTGCTTACATCTTCTATTGAGTTATTTTGCACCTTGATGGGAGTGCTAGATTTTTCGTTAATTCTGAGGACTTTTGTTTTATTCCGATTGATTTTTAGTCCCACTAGTTTAGTGAAAAGACATCATCACAATGCTATTTAAAGGTGTTGAAAAAAATTACGAGATTCTATGCGATAGAAAAGATACGAATTATGACTTGACAAGCGGATCATCCGTCATGACAATGCGACAAGTTATTGTACGCTCATTGTGAGAGTTTCTGAGGAAAAAAATGATCGAATTAGATAATCCTGCTTTTTTACTTGACTTAGCCTTCTATGAATATTGGCTGCTCTAAAAATTAAAAGACCGCTCTTAAAGCACGAATATTATCTGACATAGCTGATATCCAGCATGATGTGTTCAGTAGGAATTCCAGATCTGTTTACAGAAATGGAAACACGGATAAAATCAGTATATATGGCGCACAGAGGGAGTACTCACGAATAGCAGTTCCGCAGATGTATTTTTACAGGTGAATTTCGGAGATTAAATTGCGGAACTTCGTGCATGTTTTGGCATACATGTTTATTTTCGTGCAAGCTTTATGTTTGGAAAGGGAATTACGAATATCCCTGTACAAGTTCAAAATTAACCTAATTATAAACTAGTCGTTGAAATTGAAACCTCAGGCTTATATACCCTATAATTCTAGAGAAAGGGGACACAGACTTAATATACAAGTTCTAGAACAAGCTTCAGAGACGTCATCCCCAGGGAAATCTTCTGACTGGTGAGTTACGGATTAACTACTCGCACTGTCAGGAGGCAACTGGAATAGAATCCAAGACAGAGATTATGAAAGTCGTTAGCATTGAAAGTAGTCCGTATTAACGAATCTTATATAAATGCATATTAAGGTGTCTGAAGCATCGGAGCGCTTAGGAGAATACCGGTGGGAGTGAACTTAATTGGGGAAATTAAGCTACCGAGTTTATTAATGTGATATAGTACCTGAGTTGAAGAGATCGAGTTTTAGTGAGAGTATAGTTGGTATTGAACGAGATGGAAAGACTCTTATATACTGTTTCTATACTTCAGGGAAGTTCGAAGTTTTGATGGTTAATTAGTCGTTTTAAATAATTGTGACTTAGTCTAATCCATTTCACCTATTCACGTAGACACAAATTTCTTTACCCATCAATGGGGTCCAAAAGCATATATCGGATCCTCAACTGGTAATTTTCCTTGCACGACTTCTAATCTGCTTTGATCTCCACCTATGTAATCTCTTTACTAGGATTTTTTTCGACCAATTGGTGCAATTATTTAGTCATCACGTGTGTTGTGGGGCAAAAACATTTCTTCACTACTCGGAAATATTGCGATGCTTATTTCTTGTGACGTTTAATATCCACTATATAACTACAATTTTTTTTCCTGTCCAATGAGAGGGTTTTGCTGTGTAAACACAGACAAAACACCTAAGAAATAAAGACGATTCTAGTTTGTTAAGAAATAATTTGATTTTTTGACGCTTCGGCTGTTTGGGTTTATATTTTAATGTAAGCGAATTGTTGACATTGCATTTGAAAATTACGCCAAGTTCGCCAAAAGGGGTTGAAGGGGCCAAATTGCCCTTTAGCTAAGTCCTGCCTACGTGATTGGGGACCTGATCGATGGAAAATTCCTTTGGATTCAAGCGAATGGACTGTATGAGATATTTGATACAAACATAAAATTTATTTACAGTTTAAAATTTATGTACACGGTAAATTGGATAAAGGCAACTCCCTTTAAGCATAGTCAACAACAAAAAGGTTGGGAACACGGTAATGAGTCCGCTGAGATCGAATGCTATATAGTGTCTGATAATAGCATTCGACACTATATAACTATATCAGACACTATAGGGTGTGAATATATTGGTGAATATATTCACGCCCTATAGTGTCTGATATAAGAAGGAAAGTAGGGGACATAGGGCGGGAAATATATTGTCGAAGCTATCATCTCATTGGCGAGCTTGCAGCTCGCCAAGTCAACTATAGACACCAGGCTCCAACAAGGGTTACCAAAACGCTAGGGTCCTCTATTTAGCTTTCGAAAACAAACCCCTCATGCACATTCGTTGAGTAATGGTTGATTGATTAAATCCATGAACATTTAAATTAAAACAAGCAAGTGTGGTGAAAGCCAACCCTTCTGTGATCAGTAAACAGTAGTTTCAGAAGTATAAATAAAAATCATTAATCGGGAGAACGACGCCAATGAAAAGCAGAACCACTCGCAAATGAACTCAGTGAACAATAATTCACTGAACCTTGACTTAATAGATGTAATGCAAAAGATCAAAGCGCAAATTATCGAGATGAAATGGAATGGAGAAACTCAAAGTAATACAAAAATTTTGAACAGTTAGATTTGCTCGAGAAGAGATGAAACTATCACGTCAAGTAGAAAATATTTTCTGCTAACGTGCATAGAACAAACAGGATGATGACTAAAGCCTTCTATTTCGATATCACCTTCAAGAATTTCCCAACTGCAATTGAGGGGACGTAGAGACTGTAAAACTTATCTTTGTTACAGTCAACAGTAGATTTCAGACGAGAATTAGCATGTATAAACCCAGGTCCTCTTACTGTTGAACCAATGAAAGAGTTTAAACCGTCAACATTCCTAACATGAGAGCACTCAAAGAAATATTGTATCAATATGGAAAGATTTTAAAGCAGGGTTGTACTATTTGTATTATCTACGTAACGAAACAATATTATAATGCGTAAATCAATAGTGTTAATGTCGGATTTTACCTGTACAAAGGACAAAAGCTTTCCAATTTTCAACTTTCAATTAGAACAAGTTTTCGAAAATTTAAAAGACAGTCAACGGATTGCTAAAGCTACAACTATTTAAAGCAACCTGATTCGTAATCTGACCACCTGAAAATGACCTCCTTGGAAAATGACCTCGTTGGAGGAGAAAAAATCTCCCCTCCAAGTGAAACATTAGCCAACTCGGGGTCCAGACAATGTTTATTTAATCGACGGAGAAAATATTGCTTGATGTGGCATAGAAAGATGTGGCCCTTGCACCAGAAAACATCTTTTTTCCGTTTTTATGTCTGGCAACTGGATACACCAGACTCACGTATCTTGTAATCGATATAACATTCTCACAAACATGGCCTTGTATTTGACCTGATGTCCGAATGGTTAGCTTCTTTACTCTTACAACCGTCTCTTGGTTTGATTCTAGGTATAGATGTGTGAATTGGGTTGGTTGTTTTTGGGTTTTATGGCGCAAGGGCCATATTTGGCCATGCTGCTCCAGACACGAGACATACAATATCAAGTAATAGATATACACACAATGAAAGTTTTACTGACACAGAAGAGAGAAATACACCCATGGAGGAATGCACCCAACAGGAATCGACCTGCTCCACCTACAACTCGAAGGTTGCTAATGCAGTGGACATACCCACTGATCCACAAGGCCCTTTGAAATTGGGATGGTATTCACTTTGAAATAAGCGGTTTAGATCTTAAAGGATTTTGGCACTGATATTCAAATAGAGTAATTAATCCCTTAGACAAAGCTATAAGCAGGCTTTCGAATTACAGATGTAACCTTTCTTATGGTTCATCTTCACACAGAAAACTGTCCTGTAGTGATTACCCTCTGATGCAAAAGACAGTTTGAAACTGTCACCAATTTCGGGCAAGGGGCACTTTGTTTTTCCACGTTTGAATCTTCACTGCCTTACAGTAATAGGGCAGTTTTATCTTGTCGAGGTATCTCGTCAGAACTTGATGGAAGAGACATCTCTTCAAAATCACTTAGAGTTAAATAGTTTTTAGAACTATTCTACTGTGTTAGAAGAACATCAAAAATTTCAAGCACATTCATGTGTGATTAACGTTTGTTACATGTTGTGTATTTAAGTATAGTGAGTCTCCCTGGAGAAGGCAGACGACCTCGGCGAAGTCCGTTTCTACAAAGGTGGGGAAAGTGCTGTCATACGCAAAATGATGTATGTATTGAGATATATTTCAGTGTAAAAAAACGAACCTGACTGAAGACTGAGGTTTTATTTCATGTTACCCAAATGGTCTAGCATGATAGATATCGAGACTACCTTCAAATGTAGTTTCTCTCTGTTTTGGCGATGTTTACTCCAATTGGCGTTGGACACTTAACTATCATATCAGTTAGAAATTCATTCATTTGAATTTATTGTCGACGTAATGAAATCGTTTTCCAAAAAAAGTGACTTATCTAAAATGGAGATTTATTTGCTTAATTAATAATTGATTCTTTTGACCTTCTGAGTATCATGAAATTTCCGAGTAGAGAAGTATTGGTTTTATTCCACTATACAGGGTGTCCCAAAAAGGTTATTACGCAATTTATCTTTTTACAATTTGGAGATAGGTAGGCAATGTAAATTGCAAAAGTACACCAAATAAGGTAAGTAATTAAGATATGTGAATAAAATTATCACGTGATAACAATTTAAGCGGATTCAGTTTTAAATTTGGATACGACCCCTCTAGATAAAAATCGGAGATAGCAAATATGTTCCTTACCTGCATCCCTATCGTTAGCAGAAAACTGCATTTCTGTAGGTTGAACAGTAACGGTGGCATAATGACGCAAAAAAGTTGACTTATACCGCTTATGCATAACTGTTCAAGCAGGCAGATTAGGGACCGTATACACAATGCTAAAAAGCATTTTTTTCGGTCAGAAAGTGCAACATTGTGCAAAGTAATGTAGTATTGCAACTGCAGCTGAAAATCGCAATGAATAATAGTAGACAATGTAATCTTTAATAAAAATATTGTAGAAAAAATGGTTTAAATAAAAATAAAAGGAAATTTACAACGCATGCTCAAAATGTTTTCCATCTGCAGCAATGCAGAACTTAGCTCTTCATTTTTGGCCATGGGCCGTTCTAAATTTAGATACGGCTCCTTAAAATGGAACCTCTTGTATCTCCGTTACTGTTCAACCTACAGAAATGCAGTTTTCTGCGAACGATAGGGATACAGGTAAGGAACATTTTTGCTATCTCGGATTTTTATCTAGAGGGGTCGTATAGAAATTAAAAACTGAATCCACTTAAATTTATCACGTGATAATTTTATTCACATACCTTAATTACTTAACTTATTTGGTGTACTTTTGCAATTTACATTGCCTACCTATCTCCAAATGGTAAAAAGATAAATTGCGGAACAACCTTTTTGGGACACCCTGTATACTTAATGACTAAATACCTACATCGATTGATTGGAAGAATCCATAGTTTTTGAACCTTTAAGAACTATTCTATTGTTCCTTTCCTTAGATAGAATACTTTGGAAATATTTTATTGTTTATTTTATTCGGCAATAGAATCTTTTGAAAAGATTCTATTGCTCCCCTCCTTTGAATAAAATTGTTTGGAAACATTCTATTGGATCTCTCCTTGGAAAAGAATCCTTAGGAAAGACTCAATTGTTTCTTTCCTTGGATATAATGCTGTGGAAAGATTCTATTTGGGTTCTTTCCTTGGAATACAATTCTTTGAAATAATTTTTTTATTTATTTTCTTAGAATAGAATCCTTTGGAAAGATCCTATCGGTCAAGAAAATAAAAATTGGTTAAAGTCAAGCAGGGAAGACTGGAGGATGTGAGGTGGAATTATACGCGTGAACCCCTCTTAGGGTTAAGCACAAATAAACGACGGAGATCAAATTAGGGGAATTCGCTAAAAATTTAGAAAATATATGAAGAATTTCTAATTGATCAGTAAATCAGTTGAATACTTTCAATCTTATGTAACTTCTCTCAAGATGCAATTAAATTTTCTTTTGCAATTTTCTCGCCTTTTTCATCTCAAAAATTGGTTTTGTTAGCTCAGGCTTTATCTGCAATATCCATATTGAATGCATATAACGTTTACTCCCATTTTTCTTATAAACTTCCTATTCTACTTCAAGTGTGTTGAGTACAAACAGCGGGGAGCGTTTTACTTCTGCAGCTACTAACTAATGTCTTACTTGGTGATGGCTAATGCATAATCATCGCCATACTTGTACATAATATACACGATATACTGATAGTTAATTTACGCCATAAGGCAACGGGAATATAAGCATATGAAATAAGTACCTTATTTAACCCTCCAAGTGGTTACGACGAGATATCTCGTTAATTAGGATCTGACCAATTTTGCTAGTGACGAGATACCTGGTCATCACGATATACTTTGACGATTTTTTTTATGATGACGAGATCAAGATCTGGTCAGTTTTCTTCTGGTGATGAGATATCTCGTCCATAAAGATCTGGTCACTTTTGCTAATGACGAAATACTTCATCAAAACAACCACCAGGAGGGTTAATGCATGGGATATCGTATACTTTATTTAATACTGAACATTTCATTCAATCATTTACGTTTATGACTTACAAGATAGAATGCGAAGGATGATAGATGATAGCATGAAATAAAAATTACCTTATTTAGGATGGAAGATCATATATTTTATTTATTACTGAAATTCTCATTCAATCGTTTACGCTTGACTTAAAGGACAGAATGTAGTCTAATCATTTCATATCACAGAATAATGCTTCTTGGATTTAATAAACTAGAACAAATGTTACTTTTACGGATTAGTTGTCACACAAACATAATTTTACGCAGAACTGCATCCATACTTAATTGCAAATATTTACTCTAAAAGCTGGAATCAAAGGTAATGTCTGCATGTAATCAAAGTCAATTCTGTGGTGAAATGTCTTGGGAAAAAAAGGAAAATTTTCTACCTGGATTTACGCGCAAACTACAATTCTTTACTTTGTAATATCTGATATAGTTGATTGAAAACAATGGCAGCGAAAATGCAGGGACACAAATAATACGTATACTATTTCTCCTAATTCCCCGTTGAAGACGTAACTAGATTTAGATAAAAGTAGAATAATGCAGCAATTCTATAGAAAGCAGACAGAAATGTGTGGGGGCACAGTATGACTTTCATGAACTCTTCCAAAATATAGCTAGTTTATTATTAATACAAGACGGAGCAAAGGAAGTAAAAATAACACAAATGTGATACACAATATTCAAATATGATACTAAAGATAGGGCTTAGTTTTCTAAAATCTGATACTATAAAATGCAAAATCAAAATATGCATGTGTCTACGGTATTTTATTCTATTTGGTGTCTGGGAGGAAAACGTGTAACGCATAGCATATAAAATGTATCACTCCTAAACTTAAGTTTTTGTTTGCATAAATATGAAAACTTTTATTTCTAAGATGAGTTTAAGAATGAAACGGTTGGTTGGATGGTTTGGGTTTTCACGGCGTAAGGGCTATATTTGATCATGTTGTGCCTAACACAAGACAGACAAAATCAAGTAACAGACATGCATAGAAAAAGGAGAGTTTTACTGACGCAAAAGTGAGAATTAACCAGTGAGAAATCAAACCTGAGAAGCCTATAACTCGCAGGTTGCTAGCACAGTGGCCATACTCACTGAGCCTCGATGACCTAAGAAGGAAATGAATTTTCAGTGTGAACAAACAAAACAGACGGAAAGTGAAGGTTTTACTAGCGCTACCCAAATTCTCTTGCATAAAACATAAGCGGTTGTATCTTAAAATGTAGTTTATCGCCGTTTTAGTGACGTTTGGCGTTTCTCCTAATTTGTGTTGACCAATCAGCTGTCATGTATTAACGAAGTGGCGAAATAGCATACGAAAAACAAGTCAAGTAGCTTCACAGTGGGAATACGTACAAGAAACACGCTCCGCTACAGAAATACAACCGTTGATTTATAAAATGTAAAATAACCAGCATGACGTCGAACCGTAACATATAAGGAAACTAGCATGATGCATCTTGATGTTATATGTAAAGCAGCCAGCTTGACGCTTCGACCTGTAGCATGTAAATTATCCAAGTGACGCGTCTAACTCTTACAGGTAATATAGTCGACATGACACGTCAAACTGTAACATGTAGAGTGGCTAGCACGACGCATCAAACTGAATTATCACATGTAAAACGACCAACATGACTTGTCGAACCGTTACATGCAAATAAGCCAGCATGACGCATCGAGCTGCAATATGTCAACTAGCCATAGTGACGCGTTGACCTGTAGCATGTAGTGTTCAGCATTATTTGTTGAACTGCAGCATGTAAAGTATCCATCATGAGACGTCAAACTGCAACATGTTACGTAGCCAGTATAACGCGTCGCGTATAGTATCCAGCAGGACGCGTCGAACTGTAACACGTATAGTATCTAGCATGCTACGTCAAACTGTAACATATACAAGGTGATTCTACAGTCATGGGACAAACTTGGAGGGTTGGTACAGCTTACTAAAACATACATTTTTCGAATAGGAATGTATGGTCGGAAGTGACATCGCAGATGCATCAGATCACGGATGGCCAGGCACACTACTGCCCTCTACCCACAGCATTGCCAGCCAATTACAGCATTTGTATCACTGTTGGTGGTCGCAATTTTGAGCATTTATTGTAAACATTGCTGCAAAGAAGCACTTTGCATGGATTTTGTAAATAAACAATGTTTTTCTGTTCATCACTCATTTTTTGTGTTCGTGCCTCCACGCGTCACTTCCAACCATACATTCCTATACAAAAAATGTAGCTTTTAGTAAGCTGTACCACCCCTCCAAGTTTGTCCCATGACCGTAGAATCACCCTGTATAGTATCCAGCATGACACTCCGAACTGTAGCATGTAAAGCATCCAACATGACACGTAAAGATGTTACATGTTATGTAGCCAGCATAACCTGTAACATGTATAGTATCCGGCAGGACGCATCTAACTGTACCACGCATAGAATCTAGCATACTACGTCAAACTGTAACATCTATACTATCCAGCCTGACGCGTGGAACTGTAGTATGCAGAGTATCCAGCATGACACGTAAAAATGCTGCATGTTATGTAGCCGGCATAACGAGTCGATCTGTAACATGTATAGTATCCAGCATGACACATCGAACTGAATCTTGCTAGCCAATGCCCACCGTTGGCTGTCGGGCCATTTGGTGGTGCGCAGACCAGTGGAAACAGGAAAGCTTCCTTGACTCTTCCTCCTTGGTGTCTGGTTCTTGGGCCAAGGCCGTGCACGTGCATTGTCGGGAGGGCAACACGTGGATCCTCGTGGGCAGCAAGGTAGTCGTACCCAGTTGTCATCCGGAACAACCGACTGCCCGAGGGTGGCCATGGAAAATCGGACCACTGGTGACGAGTGTTGCCCATTTTTTCCCTTTGAAGCTATCAGTCGCTGTTGCCTCAACCACTGGCCAACAGCAGAGTTAATTTGGGCTTTGCTGGAATTTAAAATAGAGGCACAGACCGACTGAGGCAAATCCGCCATCTTTGCAAGTGAGTCGGCCCTTTCATTACCTACAGTTTACATGACTTGGCACCCATTGCAGCAGTAGCTGACATCCTCTTTCAAGCAGCTTGGAGATAACCTCCCTGTATTTCATAGTTAGTGGGCAGTATGTGTCACTGTTACTCGTGACGTTTTGAATATAATTTGAATCGAACTGAAACATGTAATTATCCAGCATGACACGTAAAACATGGCATGTTATGTAGCCAGCATAACGCGTCAACTTGTAATATGTATAGGATTCAGAAGGAGTAACATATTATGCAACAACTTTTGGACATTGACATATAAAGCTGGTTGTATAACATGCAGCAGTGCAATAGTGATATGGGACTTTTGGATATCGACAGAAGGAGAAGCATTGCAATCTTTACAAATGTCCGATTCCATCATGTTTTGAAAACAATCCAGCAACTAAATATGCAAACACTATTAGTTACTAATATAAAAGTGTTGCTCCAGTGTGACGTTAATTGAAATACCCAAATACCTAATATAAAAATAGACATTTTTTTGCATCATTGACATTTTTATCATATTTAAGTTTCATAAATACGACACACAAAGGACTGGTTTCGGAATTCGGAAGATATCTTAATGAACAGAGTCTGGGACGGAGAAAAAACAGTCGAAGTATCTGGTGAGGCATTTTGCCGAATAAATGGTTTTCTTTCGATGGCGTTGGGGGTATGAGTGATGAATATCTCCACATCGTTCATCAAGTCTTGGTTTTCTTCGCTTTAAGTAATTGTAAGCAGTCTCCTGCGAATGACGCTTTTGGCTCTTGAGAGATCCGGATACGTGGATTTCTTTGAGCTACTTTTTGCGTTTGTTTTCCGATAATCGTTTAAGAGATTACAGATAAGAATGATAGGTGCGATTTCCAGAAGAGCTCCAAAAGCTTTTTTTCTTATAATTGCTGTTTATGAACTGTGGAGCTATTGAATCGATTAAAGGTTAAGTGTTTGATGTTGGTGGAAAATGTAATTTTTTCGGGGGATAGGTTCTATCGGAAATCCGCCGTTTTGGAAGTACGGCTATACCATTTATCTTGAGAATGTCGTAAAGTAAATAACTTTAAACGCAGTTAACAAATTTGCCACTATTACCTTCCTACAAAAAAATTTAGTCCATTAACAAAAACAAATTTCGAGATGGCCGTATAAATTCTTCCTCATGTAGAAACAAATTTATTATTCATTGATGGCCAAGTAACTTCAGATATCGCGTTATATTGATGATCATTAAACTACCGTTTTAGGAATAATGTATCGCTATTTCAGGAGAACAGCGACGCAAGTGCAAATATGGGCATTTTGAGTAAAATACCTCAATCATTTTTAAATGATTCATCCATCCAATAGCAGGATGGAGAGTGGGGTGCCTGCTTTGGTGCTGACCTCGTCATCTGGCCGTGATTCAAAATTCCTTGGTGTTTATCACATTGTCAAGTTTGTGTTTGTTGTTTTCTCATCTACATATATGTAACTAACAATGTATAAAAAGCAGGCATTGTATACAATGTCTAGGCAATATATAGAATGTCTGGCATTTTTGGACAAAGTATGAAACGATTAATATTTCATACATTTCCTAGGCATTCTTTGCAATGCCAAAAGACAAACCGGCACAGTATAAAATACTCCGCTTATTCACGTCGCAAGGCACGTGACTTTCGACACTCGCCTCAGACGGAAAATTCCCCATTTGCATTTCAATCTTAGTTCGGAAGTGACGAAATACGCTACTTTGAATTTGTTCAGCAAAGACTAGCCCATACCGTGCTGCATGAAAATGGGAGAGCAAGGTGTAGTGTCCGAGATGGAATCATGGCATATTGACATGCAACGACGATTCTACGATTAACTGTTTAAAGTGCGAGCCAATGCTGCAAAAAAAGTGTTTTTTGCTAAGTTTTTCTTACATTTTCACATACGCCTTCTCAATAAAAGCCTTTCCACGACTCTCTCTTAAATACTTTACCTAAATAGCATTTGTAATTCTATATAATGCCTAGGTATTACATACAATGTACAGGAAAATTTTTATATATCATACTAAAATAATTCGGATACTTCACACTTTGCCCCAAAATGCCAGGCATTCTATAGATTGCCTAGGCATGCATGAAAATGGAACTATGCTATACAATGTCTGTTTTTCATACATTGCCGGTAACATATACGTTACCAGAGAGTGACGCTTTCAGGGGTAAAATTTCAATTATTTTTTGTTGTCATTTCTTGGCCACTACAATAATACCAAATCTTTTAGAAGATCGAGGCGAAAAGGATCCTTACATGTCCGTCCTCCTCTGTCTTGTTGAGTTCCCCTCCCCTTACAGTTATAATTTTTCGTCTTCTTTTATATACGCCTTTTCAATAAAAGTCTTTTCAATAAAACTCTTTTCATGACTCTTTTAAATACTTTATCTAAATAGCATTTGTAATTCTATATAATGCCTAGGTATTACATACAATGTACAGGAAAATTTTTATATATCATACTAAAATAATTCGGATACTTCACACTTTGCCCCAAAACGCCAGGCATTCTATAGATTGCCTAGGCATGCATGAAAATGGAACTATGCTATACAATGCCTGTTTTTCATACATTGCAGGTAACATATACGTTACCAGAGAGTGACGCTTTTCAGGGGTAAAATTTCAATTATTTTTTTATTGTCATTTCTTGGCCACTACAAAATTGGAGACGAATATCCAATATACACCTGCATGAGTTGCCCCATTTACTGTACGTAATATGCTATTGCCAACCATATTGTCATTATCAAAGTTTCTCACATGTTGTAATTAATACACTGCTGGCCATTCATATTTCAACATTATATAAGAAGCATGCAATAACCTCGAAATTTGCACGATATGTAGGTCGTGGAAGGACCATAATGACTATAATATTCATAATGACACTAAGCATCAACCGACGTGCCGACGTGATATGAGTTCCCTCATGGACATCTTTCCTTTAGGTATGTATGGGTTTCAAGGACCCAAGTTACTCCAGTCATACTTCTATAGTGATTCACTCCCTCCTGATTGAGGAGCGGCGCTGCTAGCAGCTCGTTTGTATGACGTCACATGATTTTATATAATGCCGAGCGCATACTTGTTCTTTCTCTTTTTTCTCCTCTCTCGCCAGACACGCCGGCTCACCTTCTAATTTGTTATGTTTGAATAAATTCCATGTTGGTTTATTTCCGAGTATTTCCTTTCATCAGCACTCACCACACCAAACCACATAACTTCCTTATCCCATTGGTAAGGCATTTAGTAAACAAGGGGGTCGAATTCCCAGAATTGCAAAGCGATCTTTTATCTGCTTTCATCCCAATACTCTGTTCCCCAATCACTCTTTTGTTTCCCTTTCAAGACATTCTTTTACTTGACGTCGGGCCGTGATAGCCCGGTTGGAAGAGTAACGAACTAGCAACTGGAAGGTTTCGAGTTCGAATCCAACCAAACACCACCGGGAACAAAAGGGGCTGGTCACGTTAAATCTGCCTTGGCCTCCAAATGTCTTCAAGTTGCCGTGGTTTGGTGAGTGGGGTGCCAGATCAAGTGTTGCCTCGTCATCTGACCGTGATTCAAAATTACGTGGTGTTGTCCTCGGGCTTTCCCTTTGGGATTGATCCCGGACCGTCACCAATAGCCCGCTGTGTTGCTCCAGTGTGGCTGTAATTAAAATACCTACCTACCCGGGCCGTCGCCAATAGCCCGCTGTGTTACTCCATTGTGACGTTAATTAAAATACCTACCTACCTTGGCGGTAGGTATTTATTTTAATTAGCTTCGCACTGGAGCAACACAACGGGCATTGGCGACTTTTTTTAGAAATGAACCTTTCGTGCGTTGCAAACGAAATTCCATTTGGTGAGTACACTTTTTAAAATTCCCACTTTAATACCTTTACCCTTCCTGAAACACAAGAATACTCATCACACATATATAAAGTTTTTCAATCGCGCACACGTACTACATAATAAGTTTCATATTCAATGTTCAATCTCGCAGTATTTCTTCCTATCCCGAGGCGCCATGTTATCTACCAACGCACCAAATACAAACCCGTAGGCTCAAAAAAATATCTTACCGGAATAAAAGTGGTACAGTAAGAAAAACGAAAATGTTCTTTTTTTCTGTGGATTCTATTCGGTAGCACATTGGGATTCAATCAAGAAAACTGACACAAGTCAGAAAGTAATAGATCTCCGAAAATCCTACAAACGTCGCTTGGGTCCACCCCAATGCTGTTAGAATTGAACGAGAGCGTCACACTTTCGTCGTAAGTCTTAGCATTGAAGAGGATGACGAGTGTCCCTTCAGATTTTAACTGAAGTTGTGTCATTTTTCACATTTGATAGTGTGTAATCTAAATCCGGAATACAGAGGCTTTTCGGACATTTTTTGAACGATTTTGATGAGCTGTAAAAAAAATTGTATGCCCTACGAAAGAATTTTATTTTCACAGCAGTTAAATAGTTGAAGTATAACTTATCGTCTGCTAACTCAGAGTTTTGCTTACTTTCAAAATGGCGCTTTTAAATAAGCAATGGATGGAAGGTTATGTTTCCTCTCTTTCCGAAGAGAATTATGCTTATTCAATTATTCAAAAACGATGTAAAAGTCATGGTTTTTCGATATCTAAAGGTACGATAAGTAATATTATTAATGAGAAGGAAAAAAACGTAAAAGTGGAAAAATACTTCCATATAAGTGTATCCAAAATAGAAAAAAATCTTAAAACGTGGTTCAAAGAATCTAAAGGAACTTTCTCTAAGGGTTTTATGATTGTTGCCGGTTTTGCATATAATGGAAAATTAAAAGTAAAGAGCGTGGAAAAAAATGTAGAAATCAACTCGCACGTACAATCAAGACCATACCTTATCCCCAATATTAAAAAAATACCATATCTTTACTCACAGTGCAAACAATCAGTAGAGCTGCATCAGGATAAAGCAAGCAACCACACATCTAAATCTACTATTGAATTCTTGGGCAAAATGGAACAAGAAACTGGTAACAAGTCAATACCCTTTACTGATATTCCTGCTAAATATCCAGATGTTTCACACATGGACTTTTGTGCTTTTGAACTTTTGAAAAGGGTATTATCGAAACGTAGACCGAAAACCATTCAATGAATTAGAAAAACTGTGAAACAAGAATGGGACAAAATACCTCTGTCGATACTACAAAATTCATTATTATCATGGAAATTAAGGTGTAGAAAGATAGTTAACAATAAGGGCTATCCAATGGAACATTTAAAACACTAAAATTTCACGTAAAAAATTGAGCTTCAGTCCATTAAATTCGCTCAAAAAATGTCCGAACAGCCTCTGTATTTCTAGAAAAACAACATATTTCGGTTTATGAGTCTAAAAAGAAATTATTTACTATTTTGTGATAAGTCAGTTTTCCTGTTCCAATATTACACTTATTTCTGTTATATTTTGGGGTGGCGGTAGCCCGGTCGGAAGAGTAACGGATTAGTGACCGGAGGCTTGATGGTTCGAATCCAACCGAAGACCGTCGTGTACAAAGGGGCTAGGTTCACGTTAAATCTATCGTGGCCTCAAATGTTCTCACGCTGGCGTGGAAGTTTGGAGTGTGGGGTGTCAGCTCAGGTATTGTCCTCGTCATCTGACAGTGGTTCAAAATAAAGAGGTGTCGTCCCTGGATCTTCCTTTCGGGATTGATCGCCAATAGCCCGTCGTGTTTCTCCAGTGCGATTGTAATTAACTACCTACCGTGTGTGAGTGTAAGATATCCGTGAATTTAATTTTTATTGCGAGCGTGTGTATTTGTAAACGTTATTGTGTTTTGATACTATATTTATTAGGCACGTGCAAACTATAATGATAGTATACGTATTTTTAATTATACACATGCAAACTTTAACCATGATATGGAACATTATAAAAAAAATTAATCGTTGGAATTTAGGTAGGTAGGTACGTTAATTGACGTCACACTGGAGCAGCACAACGGGCTATTGATGACGGTCCGGGATCAATCCCAAATTGAAAGATCCGAGGACAATAACACGAAATTTTGAACCACTGTTAGATGATGAGAACAACACCAGAGCCGGCACCCCACTCTTCAAACTTCCACACCACGCCGTGACGACATTTAAGACCACGACAAATTTAACATGCACCAGCTCCCTTCGTACATGACGATCTTTGGTTGGATTCGAACTCGCTAAGCTCCGGTTGCTAATCCGTGACTATTCCAACCCGGGGCCCATTCATTTTTAGAAAATTGCTCTTTTTAATCGCTTTTCCCGTAAAAAAAAATTTATGTACCGACTTGCGCCGCTTTTCCGGCGGGTGTGCAATGTATTCAAAACCCTCTCCCGACAACAACGCACGTTTACTATACGTTTGCGCTCCAGGCTAAGAGGAGAATCACAAAATCAGGAATATTTCCATGCCGTGTAACAGTGTAGGCGCGGTTTTTTGCCGTATCGGGTTTTCCGAGCACGTCGCCTCCCCACTTCGGAAAAGAAAATGCAGAGGAGCGATAATCTTGAAACAATGCCCCGCATATTCTAGTGGGCCGTACAAAGATGCGGGGATCTATGGGAATGCGTAATGATGCCCCTGCAGCATTCGGAGGCGCTTGGCAGTAGTGTCGTTCTCCCTGGCGATTCCTTCAATGAGCAGGTGGATTGGCTTTTGTCGCGTAGAGTTGCCGAGAGGGCCCTGTTTTCGAGAGGGTACATGTGTGGTATCGGCGGAATAAGTAATACATTTTGGGGTGTTTCTGGGTTTTGTTGAAGATGGGATTTAGGCTTCTTAACTGGCGAGGGCATTTCCGACTAGAAGTCACTGCGGGTGTAGGGAAGGCCCCAAGGAATTCTGGCAGGGTTCTCGACGGATACGTGCGAGAATCCTCTTTTCACAGGGTGGGAAAACAGAACATCCCTTGCTAACTGTGCAGTTCAGCCGCAAGGAACTTTAAAACATCGACAGCTGGCAATTTGCGTGCGGTCCCTCGAAGGGCTACCGAAGAACCAACGGATTTTTTTAGGAGTTTGACCAGAGGGGAGGCCTTGCGAGAGGACTCTGTGCTTGGACGAGAGTGAATTAATTAATTCTTAAGTTTAAATTACCCAGTCCTTTTGACCCTCTGACATCCGTACGCATCTGAAGATCATGTCCACAGAAACCTAAAACGCCCGAGTATCATTAGTTCAATCACCAATATTTCTTCCCGCTTCGTTTGCAACTTATTTTACACCTCATCGGGGCACCATACACGGCGACCGAAAATCGCGCTTGTTTTGATGGGGGATCGTATGGAAAGTGCTCTTTTCAACTTATAAGATCTTATAATTATATATATATACAGGGTGAGTCTAAATTGTTTTTACAAAATAAGATAGTACCTATCCAGACGAGCAATAATTACCATGGAACACTGCATTCCACTCTGAGAGGCACAAAAGAGTCAAATTAGAATTTCAACATGAACTTACAACAGTGTTGGGAAAGTGAATGAACGATACCAAAAATTGCACAATCTGATCAGAGAAAAACTCACAGCAAGTGCTCAAAGTGGCGTGTCGTTGTACAGTTCACACCGGCGAAGGAATGACTGGCTCTCGAAGATTCCTGGTGTTGTGTTAATTTTGTCTGCAGCAACACCGATACTCGCTACGAGATCTTTAGCCGAGTCCACAGGCGTCTGGTACACTAAAGATTTCATGTGCCCCCAGAAGAAAAAGTCAAGTGGGTTGAGGTCTTGCTTGCAGATATGCTACGTAGGCAGGTACAAAACGACGTCAGAGGCGATGACTTGTTCATGCTCGAAGCGTTTCGACTTGACTCTTTTCTGCCTCTCAGAGTAGAATGCGATCCTATGTTCCATGGTAATTATTGCTCGTCTGGATGGGTACTATCAGCCCTCTTATTTTGTAAAAACAATTTACACTCACCCTGTATTTAGACATGTTGCTGTTTACTGCTGTTCAGCGTCCATTACATAACATCTTTTAAGCTTTTCTATTCATAAGAATAGAAAAATAGATTTTCTTTTAATGAAATATATCGCAAAAGAGAGAGAGAGAGAGAGAGAGAGAGTAAAGCAACGTGCAATTACTTGTAATAAAACAAGGAAAATATTCGTGGACTCAAATGTCTTCACGTTGGCGTTGTGTGGAAGTTTGGAGAGTGGGGTGCCAGCTCAGATGTTACCCTGTCATCTGACCGGGGTTCAAAATTACTTGGTGGTGTCCTAGGATCCTTCCCTTCGGGGGTTGAGTCAGGACCGTCGCCAATAGCCCGTTCTGTTGCTCCTGTGCGGCGTTAATTAGATGCGTACCTACCTGGTCTATCTATTTCAGGTAAATTTGAATTTTATAATATCGGACATTATGGTTCACAATTGACAGCTACCGTATTTTCATTGGCATCCACGAAAATGGTCAAATATAGTCACCACTCCAACATGCGAGTTGACATTAAATGAATAAACAACATCTAAAAAGAGTTTGATTAAAATATTTTATTTCAAAGTTATTCTAAAACAAAATGGGGCTCTTACATGAAAAACCACCCAGAACTACCAGCGCGCTATTTTTCTGTTTTAGACTGCAATCCTAAGTCAAATTGGGCCGTGGTATCACGGAAGAAAGATTAATGGATTAACAACCGGAGGGTTGCGAGTTCGAATCCAACCAAAAACCGTCGTTTGTAAAGGAGGATGGTCCATGTTAAATCTGTCGTGACCTTAAATGTCCCCACGTTTGCATGGAGTGGAAGTTTGGAGAGTGGAGTGCCAGCTGAGGTGTGACCTCGTCATTTGACCGTGGTTCAAAATTACGTGGTGTACTCGGTCTTTCCTTTTGGGATTTATCCCAGACCGTCGTTCGTCATCTGACCGTGGTTCAAAATTACGTGGTGTTGTCCTCGGATCTTTCCCTTTTGGATTGATCCCGGACTGTCACCAATAGCCCGTTGTGTTGCTCCAGTGTGACGTTAATTGAAATACCCCCCCCAGACCGTCGACAATGGTCCATTGTGTTGCCTGAGTGCGACGTTAATTAAAATACCTACCATACCTGCCTATTGAATTCTTCCACTTTATGTAGATTCCACCTTAACTTAACTTTAACAGCCTTAAGTGAAATGGGGAAATGATTGAGCTCCAAAGATCGCAACTAACTTCACTATATTTATAAACTAGGATAGGTTGAGAAAGCATACCTTGACGTGTTTAATTTGATGTCATAGAGTGGAAAATTCATCGATGTAAAGATTTACCTGTCTACAGCTTTCCTCAGCTTAATGTTATATTATTTTTAAACATTCTAACCCTCTGAGCTTTGGACACGTCTTATTCCTTATTCCGGTTTGATCCAGGACCGTCGCCAATAGCCCGTTGTGTTGCGCCAGTGCGATGTTAATTAAAATACCTATCAACCCAAGTTTAGTCTATGTTTATTAAAAAATAACCATGGTGTGATGAACGAAACTCAAAATCACCTTACTTTGCTGGTTTCTCCAAATTTTTCCGTTGGAAGTATTAATATTCTGAGGCAGATGGGGTCACGTATAAATTACTTTTACTAGAAACAGAAAAACATCTACTTATATAAATTTAATCCACACGCTTTAGGTTCTATTACAATCTTAAACTGTACAATATACGGTTTTGGATTTATGGATTAGTTAATTGCCTAAAAGCGGGAACTTTGCTTGAGGCTTGCACAACGTCGAACTATTTAACTATTCTAATAATTAGCTTTAGTCAAATATTTATTCCCAGAGCTTCAAGACAAACTAGTTTCTGATAATATTTAGCTTAGGTAAAGAATACTAATTTCTAGGTAAAGAATGGTCATTTCTTTCCACCTCAAATATTTTAATATACGCGCATATAACATGTGTTACCAGAATATTTTATGCCAGCAAAAGTGCTTTATATTCAGTAAGGAAGACGGTGCATACAAAGTACTAGAAAAAGTATTTACCCTAGAATTTTGTGTAACAAATGGCTTTTAAATGTTATTTATGATACTGAAAAGAGCAACGTATTCTCAACTTTATTACTCCATAATTCTAACATCTTTTCGAAAGTATGTTTCACACTGTTTATCGGCTACCAACGTTAAACAGCAATTGAGAGGTTTTCCCTATAAACATATTTGTAGATCGCATCAGTGTTTTTGTAGTAATGTTTCCTCTATGTATTCCGTTATGCATAACCGGACGTGAAATCTTTTTCAATAGTCTTTTATCTGTGCCTACTTTATCTAAATCTTTATCACTAGTATTTATCACATTTTAGGGTTGCGACTTCGAAACTCGGTCCTGTCAAAGACCGTCGTGTTCACGGGGCTTGTTGCACGTTAAATCTATTGTGGCCTCAAATGTCCTCGGGCCGCGGTGGCCCGGTTGGAAGAGTAACGGACTAGCAACCGAAGGGTTGCGAGTTCGAATCCAGCCAAACACCGTCGTGTACAAAGGGGGCTGGTGCACGTTAAATCTGTCGTGGCCTTAAATGTCCTCACGTTGGCGTGGTGTGGAAGTTTGGAGAGTGGGGTGCCAGCTCAGGTGTTGCCTCGTCATCTGACCATGGTTCAAAATTACGTGGTGTTGTCCTCGGATCTTTCCCTTTGGGATTGATCCCGGACCGTCACCAATAGCCCATTGTGTTGCTCCAGTGTGACGTTAATTGAAAATACCTTTAAAATACCTATCAAATGTCCTCACGTTAGCGTGGTCTGGAAGTTTGGAGAATGAGGGTCAGCTAAGGTGTTCTAGTCATTTGACCGTGGTCCAAATGACGTAGTGTTGTCCTCGGTTCTTTCTTGAGGGGATTGATCCCGGAGCGTCGCCAATATCCCGTTGTGTTGCTCCAGTGCGATGCTAATTAAAATACCTACCTACCCTTTGGGTTTTATCCCGGACCGTTGCCAATATCCCGTTGTGTTGCTCCAGTGCGACGCTAATTAAAATACCTACCTACCCTTTGGGTTTTGTCCGGGACCGTTGCCAATATCCCGTTGTGTTGCTCCAGTGCGACGCTAATTAAAATATCTACCTACCCTTTGGGTTTTATCCCGGACCGTTGCCAATATCCCGTTGTGTTGCTCCAGTGCGACGCTAATTAAAATACCTACCCACCCTTTGGGTTTTTTTCGGACCGTTGCCAATATCCCGTTGTGTTGCTCCAGTGCGACGCTAATTAAAATAGCTACCTACCTTACTTTTCGTTTTCTGAAATCGATGAGTTCCACTTGCGTGATTGCTCATCGGGAACAGCGATATGCAAAAAGGGAATTATTATATGTAGGAGGTAGGTATTTGAATTAACGTCGCACTGGAGCACCACGGGCTATTGTCGAGTGCCCGGAATCACTCCCAAAGTGGAAGAGATTCGAGGACAACACCATGTAATTTCGAACAACGGTCAGATGACGAACACAACACCTGAACTGGCACCCCATCTGCAAACTTTCACACCGCGCCAACGTGAGGGCATTTGAGGCCACCGCAGACTTAACGTGCACCAACCCATTTGTACACGAAGGTCTTTTGCTGGATTCGAATTCGCAACCCTCTGGTTGCTAATCAGTCACTCTTCCAACCTGTCTACCGCGGCCCCAAATATCCTATGTAATTAATGTGCTTTGAATGTGAGAAAAGTGCATGTAAACCAACATCGTATTGCAAACGTATTGGCGTATATTTCTAACGGTTTATGTTTTTTGCTACCGTTTCTAATTATAACCAAATAGGCGATATACCTATACCGGTAGATAACGTTTGCAAGCACGAGACACCAAGAAGAGTTTTATAATTAACGTATTTATAAACACACACACATTGTGCTATTTAAATGCATATATCTCATGCCTAATCTCCTTTCCCTCACTGTTAAGCTTAAGTAATTCAGTGCTTTACCAATTTCGCCTCTCATTTCCCCATTCCCATTCTTCGTTTTAGCCATCTCATTTAAATATTGATGTCTTTGCATCTATTTTCCCAGGCTCTTCTTGATTACATGCATCTCCCTGCATATATATAATTGGAAATTATGCTCTTTCTGGCAGTGACCCCCATTATGTGAGAAGCTCAGAGACGCTACCTGCTGTAATGGGGTGTGGGTCCACCACTGTTCGGCTCAAGACTGAAAACCAATTGCTATGATAAATTGCTCCAGTTAGAATGTAATCATGCCATGTCTTTAGGCTTGGTGCAAATACACATACCTATGCATATATACATATACAAACATAAACATATATATATATATATATATATATATATATATATATGAAACGATACCTAAAAATAACCCCCTAAGTACAATTTTCACTACAGATCACCCCTTAGCGGTTCCCTTTTATCCCAGTCTTTGTCTCCCTATCTAAGTGGTCAATATCTTGCCTTTCACTTTTGAACTCAAGCCGTCTCGTTAACTGGACCTCCCACGGACCTCGTGACTCCCTTTCACCTTTGAACTCAAGCCGCCTCGTTAGCTTAGACCTCCCAAGGACTCTCCTGCTTTCAAATCGCATATGTAAGATCACATTCCCCCTTCGTAAAACCACCGACTTCTACCAATGAAATTTCGTGTTAAATCCCCTGGTCCAATAATATTTTTCTTAATCCTAATCCCTCTAGCGAGATCTTTGTAAACTATTTATTTTTTCACGAGTCTCTTGGGCTAAGGAGCCCTCAGAGCCGTTCCAAACTCCAAACCCTCAACAACCTCATGATGTAATTACTTGTCTACTGAAATAATAAAGAATTGTTATGGAATCTGCATTACACTCAATATCAATGGATCATTCTCTCCGGTTGCCTTACACCACTCTTGCCACTCTCGTCACGACTGCAGGCTTATAAGATCTGTTATTATGACAGATAATTAAGTCGACAGGATAGCAACTTGTGGTTTGGGAACCTCACCGTGAAGTCTCATTTTGGAAGTTTTAAGAAATTGAACGGACTCTCATCACTACACCAAAATGATGTCTAATAGAGATGATTCTACTGCCAGCTACCCAGTTTCTGAAGAGTTTTCGGAAAGAATACTTTCAAAAATAATAGCATTTGATCCCAAAGAAAATTTCGACGTTGAAGCGTGGATCAAGTATTTTGAGTTAAAAACAACCAACTATGCAACCTCAAGAATCGAACTAATCTCACAATGCTTAAAAGGCGAAGCGTTGAACTATTATTTAAATCATTGTATCGTCGAAACCGAATGGGCTAATTTACGTCAAGGACTTATCAACTATTTTTCAAGGACCTCTCTGATATCTTTTGATACCTTCATCTCTACAACGTGCGACAAACCTGGAGACATTGATGAGTACTTCAAAAAGAAATTTGACATTGGTCAACGATTACACCTTTCTGACCAAATACTACTCCAAGGACTAACAAATGGTTTGCCTCGGAATATTAAGGAGCTCATCATTGTAAAAGAACCATCAACCATTACGGAATGGTTAAGAGTTGCCCGCACGTTATGCAGTCAATTACCTGATGACAATCAACAAGGAAATAGCAGAATGGACCGAGTACCCGTTCCCGCAGCAATTCCCCGTCCAGAATTTCGACCCCGGCAAAGATTTCCGATGCGGCCGAGATTTTGGATGCCTCCCGTGCACAGAGAGCCCTTCAACTACCGTGACCGACGTTTACAGGACCGGAATCCCCCTTGGAGAACTTTCCCTCAGCGAAGTCTTCCTCCACTACCTCAGCTCGCGTATCAACCAGCTACTCAATATGGACAAACTCCTGATTTGGAATGACCATTCCTAAAAGTGACTATTTTTTGTGGTCACAAAACATTCATTGGATTGTTGGACACTGGCACGAGTGCAAATATCATTCCTGAACATTTACTCAGACATTTGAAATATGAGACAATAACAGTGAACCCTAAGATACAAATTCAACAAGCAGTTGGTGCTATTCGGGTAAGTGAAATTGTTTTGATCAGTATTACAATTGGTTGCATTACAAAACAACTTGAATTTTTGGCCATCAACTCTGCTTTAAATTATGCATTGCTAAATTTAGAAACTGTGAATCTATTTAATTTGAAGATCAATTGCAAAAGCAGACAAATATTTCAATTCAATCATAATGTAACTTCAAATGCTCCTATAAGTTGTGCACAAATTTCCCATCATTTTTACAATCAAGGTTATTCACAATATTCTAATAGTGTTCAACATAATAATCTTGGATCATGTGAGAATACTACTAGTAAGAATACTTATGATGAACAATGTTCAAAAATTGAAAATATGAAATGTGAAAATATGTACTCTTTTGATAAGAATGATAGTATTGGGAATTGTACTGATAGTAATAACATTAAGGACTGTACTATTTCTAGTGTTAATTCAAATAATGTGAATAATATCAATTATGGTATTAACTCTGGTGGCAAATTAACTGCTCTAATTAATAAATACAAAAAGGTTTTTGCCAACAATAAATATGATGTAGGCTCAATTAATTTAGAACCTCAACGAGTTATTCTAAACTCGGAACTGCCAATTGCTTGTCGCCCATATAGAGCCTCGCCTAAGGATAATGCAGAAATCAAAAAACAAATTGACGAACTTTTGAAGGCAGACATTATCAAACCTTCTTACAGCCCTTATGCTGCTCCTGTAACATTAGCTTACAAACGAGATGAAAACTCCAAAACTCGTTTATGCATCGATTATCGAAAACTAAATGAAATTACTAAAACAGATTCCGAACCCATTCCTCGTATCGATGCTGTATTGGATCAATTGTCCCATGCAAAGATATTTTCAACACTAGATTTAGCCTCTGGATACTGGCACATCAAAATTAAGGATCAAGACACAGAAAAACTTGCATTTACCTCAAATTTTGGTTTGTACGAATGGAAAAGATTACCTTTTGGATGGAAAAACGCCCCTGCAATATTTCAACGTGCTATAAGGCAAATTCTAAATAAGCATCAAATTAAATTTGCCCTAAATTATTTTGATGACATAATTGTATTTTCCCAAAATTATGAAGAACACCTGAAACATTTAAAAATCATCTTTGAGATATGTGAGAAAGAGAACGTGAAACTCAAACTTTCAAAATGCAACTTTGCAAAAACGAAAATAAATTTCTTGGGATATGAAATTGAGAACAGTACTTACAAACCAAGTAATATTAACGTTGAAACTATCAAAAAACTTCAACCACCCAGAAACACCAAAGAGTTGCAAAGATTTCTTGGAAGTGTTAATGTCTATAACAAATTCATTCCAGATTATGCGAAAATTCGAGCCCCTTTGAATAACCTTCTTAAAAAAGATGTAAAATATCAATGGTCAGAAGAATGTCAGGCCTCATTTAAGAAACTCAAAGATATCTTAATCTCTGAGCCTGTGTTAAGTTTATTTAACCCGAATTATCCCTGCCATTTATACACCGATGCCTCAGGAGAAGCAATTTCAGGAATTTTAAAACAGGAACATCCAGATGGTTCCTTACACCCAGTTTCCTTTTACTCTAGAAAATTACGACCTTACGAGAAAAATTACGCGATAACAGAACTTGAATGTTTGGCTATAATAGATTCCGTCGAAAAATTTTACTGCTATCTTCATGGAAATCACTTTACTATTTATACCGATCATGCTGCCCTGGTTTGGCTCAAAAATATTAAACACCCAACCGGTAGGCTTTTTAGATGGTCATTGAAATTGTCTATGTACAATTTTACAATTAAATACAAAAAGGGATCTACTAATGTAGAAGCTGACATGTTAACTAGAAACCCCATAAATCATCACGTGCTGCCAAGAGCACAATTATTAACTCATTCTGAGCTCAAAGAAAGTCAAGAAAATGATAATGTTTGTAATCGCAAATACAAAAAATTGGATAATCTTTGGACAATTAGAAAACAAGGTTTGAATAAAGTTGTTGTCCCATTTTCACTTCGTTCAAAATTGTTAGAGAAAGCACATATTGAGTATGGGCACCTAGGAGTGTCATCAATGTTAAATTTATTATCGCCACAATATTATTGGCCTGGTATAGTAAATGATGTTAGAAATTATGTCCGACACTGTGAAGTTTGTCAATTGAATAAAAGGAAAAAGCAAAAGAAATATGGCTTGTTAAAATCCCTTCCCACAAGTCATGAGCCTTTCGAATTAATTTCCGTGGATACAGTTGGCGGATTAAGCTATTATGGCTCTCCAAAAAAGTACCTACATATTTTAATAGATCATGCAACAAGATATATTTGGACATTCCCTTCAAAAAGTGTGACATCAGATGCTTATATTAACTGTCTTAAACAGGTATTCCAAATTCAAGTTCCAAAGAAAATTCTAAGTGACAGACATGCAGCCTTCACGTCACCCAAATTCAAGCATTTCTTGCAAAAATATAACGTCACTCAATTACTAACTTCTGCACACAGACCTCAAACTAATGGTAAAGTTGAGCGCGTCAACCAAACCCTCATAACTAGGTTGAAATGTAAAATTAATGCTCAAACAAATAGTACTCCTTGGACCCAATTACTTAAACAAGTCACGGAAGAATACAACAACACTCCTCATTCGATTACTACATTCCCACCTACTTATTTAATGTATGGAAAACTTCCTTATGAACCTATAGTTGAACCAAATTTGTATCCGCCCATTGAAGAGGCCCGAAAAATTGCCGAAGAAAAAACTAAGAAATTCCATGAGATTTCAAAAAAGAGATATGACACCCGTTTTACTAAAAGTGATTTTAACATTGGAGACTCTGTAATGTATGAAGAATTTGTTTATCCCAATAGTCGAAAATTAAATCCAACTTTCACAGGACCATACGTTATCCTGAAGAAACTTTCTGACGTAAATTATGAAATAAATAGGCCTAACCCTCTCCACAAAAAGGATTCTGAAGTAGTGCATTCGACTAGATTACGTCATTTTTACCCAGCATCTGATTATCAAATTTCTCCTCTTCCAGTTAGAAAAAGTAAAATTCCCATTCGAGTTGCTAATAACACCAAAGTGTCTGTTTCGAAAATACCAGTTCTTAAGGGAAATCAGAGTACCCTCGCTTCACATCTTCGCGTAAAACCAAGTAGCCCTAGTTCTCGTTCAAAGATAATATAATGCGCATGGAATTTACGACTTTCGGACAAAGAGGGAGAATTTTCTCCCCCCAAAGCTTCGCTTTTCATTCTTTCTTCATCCCAACTGGTTGTGACCCCCGTCGAAAGCCTTCCTTATCTCTTCCCATCTCCAATTCAATACAAACCCGTCGTCCAATTATTTTTCCTGTTTGTGCATTGTCGCTACTGACAAGGCTCTGAAAAAGTTTTGCCTTTAATTATTTACTTTTGTTTCAAACGGTTTTAAAATTCAAACATTAGATGTGAAGTAATTACAAACATCATATAAATGAAACTTACATGATGCATGAAATGTATTCAATGAAGAATTAGCAATGTGTCGAATAATGTAAATAATTTATTTTTATATTGAATAATGTTTATTATGTATTGCAATTTATTTGAATAACCGTCATTGTTTATTGAATTATTTTATTGTGTTAGTATGGGATGAACCGACTATATATATATATATATATATATATATATATATATATATATATATATATATATATAAAGTATCTATTTCTCTTTTGTATTACTTGTAACATGTCCTAATCTTTCTACCTAATAATATAGAAAGTTTTTAGGGTAGTTCTTTAAATTTTTATCGTACGAGGACACTGATGAAAAATACTTTTCCTCAACATTCCAGTCTCTCATTACGTATTTTTATTTTTGTACTGTTTGATAATGAAATGATTGTACTGATAATGATTTTATACTGATGAATGAACGAAATTTCACACATATTGATCACAGAATACATTGATTTTGAAGTTAACAAATGATTAAACAAAAATTCATTATACAACACGACACACACATATTCAACGTTTCAGGATGCTTGACGTGAATTAGTAGCTTACAATGAGCAGTTACTCATTTAGAATATACGGAGCTCATTTCTAGCCTACTTACAGTAACGCTCTCGTAGGTACAGACATCACTGACATGTCGGTACTGCTACAGAGAAGTCGTCTCCATTGCACATCTAAGTTCCTGAGTTATTTTTTTTTATTTTCCTTTTCACAGATTTTGTTGCGTCAAATTAATGAATAAGATTGTTTAGTGATGTGATTATAATGTCGTATATGGTTCATCACCAAAACTTACAATACTGTATATTTTTTCAGTCACCATGCATAGGAAATTTTGATAAAATACATGAAAAATGTTTGAATATTTTGGGAATTGTCACTAAGTAGAGGACATATGGAAGCTTTTATGAAGGTGTAAGGATAAATTTTGAAGTCCTTATGCTAGATGTTTTTTACTTTCATTAATCATCTACTAGTTGATATTTGTAAATTAATATTGTATTATTTGTGTATCAAGTGTTTATGTATCATATTTGTTTTGAAATGTCATTTTGTATCTTTGTTATATTGTATGTTTTGTACTGTTGATAATTTAGTGAAAGCCTTTCTGGAACGGTAAGACTTTCCCTTCTAAATGGGGGGGATATGAAACGATACCTAAAAATAACCCCCTAAGTACAATTTTCACTACAGATCACCCCTTAGCGGTTCCCTTTTATCCCAGTCTTTGTCTCCCTATCTAAGTGGTCAATATCTTGCCTTTCACTTTTGAACTCAAGCCGTCTCGTTAACTGGACCTCCCACGGACCTCGTGACTCCCTTTCACCTTTGAACTCAAGCCGCCTCGTTAGCTTAGACCTCCCAAGGACTCTCCTGCTTTCAAATCGCATATGTAAGATCACATTCCCCCTTCGTAAAACCACCGACTTCTACCAATGAAATTTCGTGTTAAATCCCCTGGTCCAATAATATTTTTCTTAATCCTAATCCCTCTAGCGAGATCTTTGTAAACTATTTATTTTTTCACGAGTCTCTTGGGCTAAGGAGCCCTCAGAGCCGTTCCAAACTCCAAACCCTCAACAACCTCATGATGTAATTACTTGTCTACTGAAATAATAAAGAATTGTTATGGAATCTGCATTACACTCAATATCAATGGATCATTCTCTCCGGTTGCCTTACACCACTCTTGCCACTCTCGTCACGACTGCAGGCTTATAAGATCTGTTATTATGACATATATATATATATATATATATATATATATAAAGTTTCTGTAGATACTAAAAAAGTATCTACAGAAATCAGTCAAGTATTTCAGTATCAAACTCAATTTATAATCAAATCCATAGAATTCATCATTTCTTCAGGGACCAAACTACTATTGATAATCAGTTCAAAACTCTTAAAAAACTACCCTCTCAAATAACAACCTCACCAACAGTTTTCTTAGAAAGTTTTTTCTTAAATCCTTTTTCAACCTCAATTTAAAATAGTTTTTATTTTTAACAATCAGATGGAGCTATTATTCAATTTCATAATTATATTTTTCACCTTTTGCTCTCTTTTATTCTATCAAATTCACCCCTGCCACAATTTTAATGTCTTGTCACAATTTTAATTTCTTGTTAAAATTTACCTCTCCCTCCCTTTCACTTGTACAAATCTTTCATGCTATCTCCGAGCCAACCTCTTGCTCTTTTTAAATCCGATATTCTAAATAGGACGGATCTGGCAGTGTTTTGCTCTCCTGGCTTGCGTGGCAACATTCGGTAAGGTATTTCCTTTGGTAGTTCTATTGATTGTTCCTTCCTAACCTTGGTAATAGGTAGTATTTTTTATGATTTTTCTCTCTGGTAGTACTTTGAGTTTTCGGTGGTAACTTGTGTTGATTTCTTCGGCCCGGCCTCACACAAGTACAGAAAAACTCAAAGCATCCCTTTTAAGTGACTCCCGCTTTGCACCCTTTGATAAAGAAAGCGGTCTCACTCAACATTTTGATATATATATATAATATTTAGCTATTTTATATATATAATAAACAATCCAACACACAAAACATTAAAACGCAAAGCAACAGAAATGCAGACCAGCAAAACCCCAAAAGGTCAAAAATACAGACAAGAAAAAAGCCAAATGGCTAAAGAGCCAAAACACTGGGGGCACAAAAACAGTTAAACAGAAACCAGAAAGTAGAACTGTCCACGTATGCGTGCTGAAGCTGCAGACATAGCATGGATAGCAATATAATTCAATATTACAAAACAAAGAGAAATTTAGGAATTTAAGGAATTTAAACTTAAGAATACCAAGAAAATTTCGAAAAAATGAAGAAGTGTTGGTGGATCAGGGCGTTATCAAGGAGGAGCCTCACCCAGCCAACACAATATGGTGTTTTCTGGTGTGGGCGGCAGTTCACCAAAAGTAGCCCCCACACATCTCCAAACACCATCAGTAGAAAGGCAAAATTAGAAAATCTGTATATATATATATATATATATATATATATATATACCTAAAACTAACCCCCTAAGTGCAATTATAAGTCCCTTAAGGTTCCCCTTTTCTCCTAGTCTGTCTCCCTGTCCAAGTGGTCAATATATCTTGCCACCCCCTTTCACCTTTGAACTCAAGCCATCTCGTTAACTTTGACCTCCCACGGAATCTCCTGCTTTCGAATCGCTTATGTCAGATCAAATTACTCCTTTGTTAAACCACCGACTTCTACCAAAGAACTTTCTTGATAGATCCCCTGGGCCAATATCCTTTATATGTATGTACTCGTATATATGTATATATGGGTACTTTTGTAATGACATGGATTTTATGAAGCCCTAACTATTTTCTAATACTCTTCCTTGGTAGGTATCTTAATTAACGTCGCTCTGCAGCAATACAAAGGGCTATTGGCGGTGGTCCGGGATCAAACCAGAGGTATTTTTTTAAATTCCAGGCAGAAAACTGCTTTAACCCTCTGCATACGTCGGGCCGAAATATCGTTTCTTTCTTTGGTTACTGTAGCCGGCCCAACGGCTTTACAGACAACTTACTGAAACCGGCCGAAACGGCCTTTACAATGCTTTCCTCCAGTAGGAGAGGGAATATTTGTCGTCCCATTATCACCTAATGTGCGGGTTTCTATTGTCGGGTCGTGGGTATGCCTAGAAGGGACAGATTCTTCCAGGGTAAACTGATAGGGTGGCGGTGACTTTTAAGTGTATCTCTTTTCATTTACTCAACCTCTCTCAGACTAGATGATCGAGGATAAACAATTTGCGAGGCTCCCCGTCGATAACTCTGACATCTTTGTAACGGGGAGATAAGGCTATTCACGCGCTGATCTCCTTGTAGCACAGAAAATAGGAGATGCTAATCGAAATGGGCTTCGGCGATTCTTCAGGAGTTTGAGGTCTGAAAGAATCCGAACCTTTCGTAACGAGGGGACTCGAAACTTTCGGCAGGTTGGGCCGGTCCCCCTATCCAGAGTGTTAAGAGAAGAAGTATTGAGTATTTTCTGTACTTGTGTGAGGCTTAGCCAAGGAAATTGACACAAGTTACCCACTGAAAACTCAAAGATAAATACCGAAGATAAGTGGAGAAAATAGAAAGATCCGACATGATACATCATCGACGAAACTTGACACAATCATAGTGCAACAGCCAAAGGAATGGAAACACCCAACAAAAATAGGGTCATACCATTTAGAAATGCCACCCTTTCAAACAATTTTGGAGCCCTGTTGACCAACCAAAGACCGACGTGTACACGGAGGATGGTTCACGTTAAATTTGTCATGGCCTCATATGTCCTCCATCGTTGGGGTGTGGCCGCTTGGTGATTGGGGTGCAAGCTGTCCGAGATGTCCTCGGAACTTTCCATTTGGAATTGATCCCGGACCCTCGACAACAGTCCGTTATGTTGCCCCAGTGCGATGTTAATTAACTACCTGCCTTCCTATCCCACTTTCAATGTAATCATTGTTCATAATTTAAGGTCAAAAATCGGAAAACGAAAAAGTAGAGAAACTGATTAAAGAAATATTTATATCATTTTAATTAGAGAAAAATAAATGACACAAGTTTCATTGTTCATTGACGTGGTTATTGGAAAGGAGGAAAAATCACGATGAAAACAGCTTGTCGGTAAGTTTCTAATCTGATAAAGATGCTCCTGTTATATATAATATTAGGGATAAGTATTTCTAGGTTCAAAAAACAAATTACTGGAGGAAACAAATAGTTCCTGTTAAGATCTAATTTGATTATCGTTGTTTTGGTGATGTTTCGCGTTATCTATTAATGTAAGCGACCATCTGAAATTGTATTTGAGTGCGTGCCTAATTATGCTATATACATTAGAAAAGATGTTATCAAAACACTAACTCCCTCTATATTTGGGGTGGCTCACGGTAGCCCGGTTGTGGAGGAGTAACGGTAGGTAGGTGTTCTAATTAACGTCACTCTGGAGCAACACAACGAGGAAGAGTAAAGGATTATCAACAGGAGGGTTGCGATTTCGAATCCAACCAAAGACCTTCGTGTACAAGGAGGGTTGGTGCACGTTAAATCTGTCGCGGTTTCAAATGTCCTCACGTTGGCGTGGTATGGAAGTTTGGAGAGTGGGGTGCCAGCTCAGGTGTTCACCTCGTCATCTGACCGTGGTTCAAAACGACATGTTGTCATGGGATCTTTCTCTTCGGGTTTGATCCCGAACCGTCGTCAATATCCCGTTGTGTTGCTCCAGTGCGACGTTAATTAAAATACATCCCCGTCTGTATTTAGCTGTACAGGAAACCCCTGTCTTGACAGGTAGGTATGTAGGTACTTAATTAACGTCGGCGACGGTTCGGGATCAACCCCCTAACAGGAAGATCCGAAGACAACACCACGTAATTTTGAACCACTCCAGTCTTAACAGATATTCAACGAAAGTTAATTAAGTGGTGCTTTTAGAGCAGCTGAACGTTGAGCTGACATCCTGCACATGCATGAACATTCCACGGCGTGTGGGAAATAAGACATTCACATTGGATTCTTTTAAAAGCATGCAATGTTTCTTCCTGACAGTTAGAAGGGACTATGATTATTTTCCTAGACTGTCAAAACAAATAAAAACATGTTTTTCGCAATCCATTGGGCTTTTCCGTTGGAATTAGACGACTCCATTTCAATTATGAACATGCAAAGAAAATTTATGAACAGTTAGTTTCTGGTAAGAAATATAAATGGCGGAACGAGATATCTTGTAGGGTGATAGATGAAATATGCCTAATTTCTTGTCCGGTATCTTAGGGTTTTGAGTTTTTGTGTTGCCATCTTTATTATTTCATGGGAACTAATTAAAATGTCGTGAGCTAATGTCATGGTGGCGTGATTTGATTTTAAATGAGGATACATTAATAAATTACTTCTTGTATAACATAAAAAATGAACTTATGTGTATTTGTAGGTGTAAATGGATGACTGTGTTATGGCACCAAGTCATCGGTCCTTATATCCAGATGGTTAATTATTTCAAAAATAAAATCTAAGTTTCTTAAATTTAATTCCGGCCGTGGTACCCCGGATGGAATAGTAATGGACTAGCAACTGGAGGGTTGCCAGATCGAATCCAACAAAAGACCGTTGTGTACAAAGGGGGCTGGTGCACATTAAATCTGACGTGGCCTCAAATGTCCTCAAGTTGACGTGGTGTGGAAGTTTAGAGAGTGGGGTTCCAGCTCAGGTGTTGCCATGTCATCTGACCGTGGATCAAAGTTACGTGGTGTTGCCCTCGGATCTTTCCCTTCGGGTTTCATCTCGGACCGTCGTCAATAGCCCGATGTGTTTTTCCAGTGCGACGTTAATTAAAATACCTACCTACCCGGGAGAAGGCCGTTAGATCAGGAGGTTTTGAATGAATTTTTTTGTTAAAATAGGGGACTGGTAATAACAGATACAAATTTCCTTCCATCGTCATATTTAGTCTCGAATAAAGAGTGACTGTTGACGTTAACCCTCTGCATACGTCGTGGCAGAATATCGTTTCCTTCTTTGGTTACGGCAACCAACGGCTTTACAGGCAACTTACTGAAACCGGCCGAAACGGCCTTTACAATGCTTCCCCAGGAGAAGAGGGAATATGTGTCGTCCCATTATCACCTAATGTGCCGGTTTCTATTGTCGGGTCTTGGGTATGCCTAGAAGGGACAGATTCTTTCCGGGTAAACTGAAAGGGCGGCGGTCACTTTTTAAGTGCATCTTTTTTTACGTTTACTCAACTTCTCCCAGAGTAGATGCTCGAGGATAAACAATTTTCGAGGCTCCCCGTCGATAACCCTGACATCTTTGTCAACGGGGAGATAAGGCTATTCACGCGCGGGTCTCTTTGTAGCACAGAAAATAGGGGATGGAAATCGTAATGCGCTTCGGCGATTCTTCGGGAGTTTGAGGTCTGAAAGAATCCGAGCCTTTCGTAACGAGGGGACTCGAAACTTTCGGCCGATTGGGCCGGTCCCCGTATCTAGAGGTTTAACGTATCTAGAAGAAAGGCAGAAAAGAAATTGTTGACTACATTTTGAAATCATACATGGGTCTCTCCCTGGAGTGAGATGAACTCTTACTTCGAGTAATCGTGTCGTAGTATTTTTCGTGTTGGTCGGATTTTATCAGTATCCTGATCCATTCAGCCAATGGGCAACTGGAACTGGGATAAATGACGGGTTCAATTATTCCTGCTTTCGTAGCTCATTGGTTCGCCTAATCCAGGTACGGATATGGAATTCCTATTGGGGACTTTCAAGTTCAGTGGTATTTAAACTTTTGAGCGTCACCTAATTTTCAAGTAGTGTAGTAATGTTTTTTCCCCGTATCACACAGTGGCCGTTGTGGCTCAGTGGGTATGCCCACTGCGCTATCAACCTTCGAGTTGTAGGCGGCGGAGGTTTGATTCCTGTTAGGTGCATTCCTCCCTGGGTGTATTTCTCTATTCTGGTTCAGTAAAACTTATTGTGTATGTATGTCTATTGATATTGTGTCTTGTGTCTGGCGCAGCATGGCCAAATCACACGTCTGTGTTAGAGAATCCAAGGAAGGATTATTTTGCCCAAGAATATAAAATTGGTTTGGAATTGCACAGGGTTGATTTTAGCTTCCATGGCGCAAGAGCCATACTTGGCCAATCTACGCCAAACACAAGATAGACAACATCAATTTATGGACATATACACTAGGAAAGTTTTGCAGACACGGAATAGATACATACTCCCAGGGAGGTATTGAACCTCACAGCATATAGTCATGGAGAAAAGACAGACAGTTGTACAACTGATATATGCGAGTGAATACCTCAGAGGGTTGAAAACGCTGTTGAACCATTTTGCGGTGTTTCGTGCCCTAAACGTAGAGTTTAAATCCTTCTGACCAACACTGTTACCTTTCCCAGAGTGCAGATAAAAAGTACAGAGGGAATAAAGAGTAGCGTGGTTGTGGGAAACCACGTCACATAAAAGTGTTCACAAGCACTTTGGATCAAAGTTTAACAGCAATCCCTCAACTGTGTAATCAACTAAAGTATTACTAAAACAGTTCCGAGAAACAAAAACCATCTTGCATCATAAAGGGAGTAGATAACAAAAGCTTGGTAGCCGTCGACCAGACTCCATTGTCTGCGATTAACAAAAGCGGGCAGGTAGAAGTTCTCCAAACATCAAAACATAATTTGAAAAGAATGTTTCTTTGTGATATTTACATGTGTGATATTTTCCTATTGAGTTAAATTACGTAACAATGTTTAATAAATTATGATCTGCGGATTTGTCTTTGTTTCACATGTATTGTTTATTCTTCTCGCATCAGTTATACTGATATCAAAAAATAACTGATTCTTCTCAACTTGTAATTTCACAACTACGCTTTCGGCGCATTATACAGAGGCTGTTCGGACATTTTTTGAAAGAATTTATTGGACTGAAGATAAATTTTGCACATGAAATTTTTGTGTTTAAATGTTCTATTTGATAGCCTTTATTGTTAACTATCTTTCTACACCTTAATTTCCATGCTAATAATGACTTGTAGTATCGACAGAGGTATTTTGTCCCATTCTTGTTCCACAGTTTTCCAGTCCTTGAATGGTTTTCGGTCGACGTTTCGAAAATACTCTTTTTAAAAGTACAAAAACACAAAAGTCTATGGGTGAAACATCTGGAGATTTAGCAGAATTATCACTGAAGGGTTTTGACTCGACACCAGTTTCTTGTTCCATTTTTTTTCTAAGAAATTAATAGTCGATTTAGATGTGTGGCTGCTTTCTTTATCCTGATGCAGCTCTACAGATTGTTGGCACTGTGGGTAAAGATATGGTATTTCTTTTTTGAATATTGGGGATTAAATATAGTCTTGATAGTATGTGGGAGTTGATTTTTCCATTTTTTTTCATTGTCTACTTTTAATTTTCCATTATATACAAAACCGGCAACAATCATAAATCCCATAAAGTTTCTTTAGCTTCTTTGAACCACGTTTTAAGACTTTTTCTCATCTTTTATGATAATAAATTGTTTTTTTATTGCAATGATTTAAATACACCCTGTCTATTGTCCCAAAATTTTCCCATCTTTCTCCAGCTAAATGCTTCTCATACAGAATTCTGCAGCGAGTTCTGCAGTATGTCGTATTTTTTGGTCTTTTTAAGATTCAAATAATTAAATTATTTTATTTACAGTTGAAAAACTGGACATCTTAATAACTTTGCTATAGTCCTTTGTCTTGGCGGATTCTCTTTTAAAATTAAGGTATCCGACTACCTTTAAAACGCGATTTTCGGCGGAAATTGCGATTTTCCAAATTTGATATAATATGAAAGCCCGATTTCTTATCTTTCCAAATCTGTTTAAATTTTGTTCCTACCATGCATAGAACGTAAGATACAGGTCTTTTAATACTACATAGTCGACACTTTTTAAAACCGGAAGTGCCTTTCTGCAAACAGGAAGTGAACGTAAAAGTTTGTTTACATTCTTATTTTAACAAATTAAAGCGTTAAAATTTGCTCTGAAGTGTGGATTTTTTTTATTAATTAAAAAAAATTAATTAAAAAACTACTTTTTACACAAAAATACATCTGGCAATCATGTTTAACTTCACAATCTGGCATCAAACTTGAGTTTCAGTTTGTACACAATTTGAACTCGTGATTTTCGATCGTGCGTTCAAAAAGTTCTACAACTTGATAATTCTTCTTGCATAAAGTGATTTTTCTTTACAAAATGGGAAAGAGTATTGCCAGGAAGAAGAAACACCACTTCAAAGGTAATCAACACTCTAAAACACTGAAGACTAACAGTCTTGAAGATCCAGTGTGCACAGCCAGTGCTTCAAAACTGCAAGCATCTAGCTCTTCCAAATTCGAAGTTTTGAATGAGGAACTGTGTGGTAATCGGATTTTCGACCTGGAAACTTTAATAAATATATTTTTGGTGCTTCCATGTCCCAAATGCTTTGCTTCTGGTTTGCATTTAGTTGAAGACTCCAGGTATGGATTGTGCTCACACTTCTCTTTGAAATGTCACAATTGTGATTTTGTAAAAGGCTTTGCCTCCTCCAAAAAGAACAAAAATGTACCTGAAGTGAACTCTAGAATAGTTTATGGGATGAGGCAGATTGGAAAGGGATTTTCTTCAGCGTATAAACTGTGCACCACGCTGAATTTGCCACCAATTTCTAAAGCTGCGTATAACATCCATGAAGAGAAACTCTTGAAAGTTGTGTCCGAGGTTGCTGAATTTTCAATGTTAAAAGCAGCTGATGAAGTTGGTTCAAAGGGAGAAGACAGTGAATGCGGCGTGTCTGTAGATGGAACGTGGCAGCGTAGAGGGTACACTTCTTTGAATGGTTGTGTTGCTGCCATTTCAATTGACACGGGAAAGGTTCTCGATTTAGAAGTCATGTCCTCATACTGCAGAATTTGCAAAAGATTACAGAAACTGAAGAGAAACCCGTCATTTGAATCACAGGAAGCTGACCATATATGCCAGTGCAATTTTAAAGGGTCATCAGCAAAGATGGAAACTGTTGGTGTCGACAGAATTTTCAAGAGGTCAGTGAGCACTCGGAAGCTGAAGTACACGAAATACTACGGTGATGAGGATTCTAAAGGCTATTTGTGCGTCCAAAACACATATGGCGAAAAAAGTGTTTCAAAACTGGAATGCATTGGGCACATTCAAAAACGGGTGGGTACACGTCTGCGAAAATTGAAAAGCAAAACCAAAGGTCTGTCTGGTAAAGGCAAGTTATCAGATGTCTTTATCGACAGACTACAAAATTATTATGGCATTGCGATTCGCTCTAACGTGGGCAACTTACAAATGATGCAGCAAAATGTAATTGCAGCTTTGTTTCATTGTGCTTCATCACCAAAGAAACCGATGCATGGCCAGTACCCTATTGGTGTAGACAGTTGGTGCTATTACCAGCGAGCTGTAAGCGAAGGGAAAGAACCAGAAAAGCTCAAGCATTCTGGTTTGCCCAACAATATTTTAAATGTAGTCAAACCAGTGTATTTAGAGCTTTGCACCAGAGAACTTTTGAATAAGTGTCTGCATGGCAAAACTCAAAATGCCAATGAAAGTTTCAATGGTGTTATTTGGCAGAGAGTTCCGAAGGAGGTTTTCGTCAGCCTAAAAACTGTAAAATTAGGGGCTTATGATGCAGTAATACAATATAATGATGGATTTGAGGGTTGCACCAGTGTTTTAAGCAAGATGAACATTGAAAATCTTGGTTACTTCACATTAAAAGGTTACCAAAGTTTGGATCGCATTAGAATCAGTGATTCCAAGCGCCATACAACACCCGTTTCAAAGAAGCGCAGGAAGGTTTTGAGGGCAATTAGGAAAAAAAAAGTAGTTGATTTAACTTCTATAGAAGGTGATCTTTATAAATCAGGATCATTTTAGAGCTACATTTTCCATTTAAAGGTAAGATTCATTATTGAATTTTGTTTTTAGCTTTTTCTTGAAATTGACATTTTAGAATTTTGCTTTTACGCAAAACATGAAAACTCAAAAAGTTATGCTTCAAATGTTATGAAATTTGGTAGGAATACTTTCAAAGAGTTTATAAAGGGAATGTACCACTTCTGTAATTGTGCATTAATTAGTTTTTTTATTTTTAATTATAAAAGTTATGCGTTGCTATAATTTATGGAAGATTTTCTTCTTGGTTGTACTTGAACCTCTCCAGTTTTTAAAAGAACTGGTTTACAATGATGTGAGAGGTACATTCCCTAAAGGAGGTTTCAATCTTCAAAATAAAATTTACAAAATAAGAATATCTTAATTTAAATTTAAGTTATCATGTTTTGCGGTGGTGCTAGTTTTTGTCTATTTTTCACCCCTTTTTGGGGTTTAAATTTTAAAAAAAATATTAATTATTTTTTTTATATGTTATTCTCTAAGTTTTTAACCATATTCTATAATATAATGCACAAAAAAAGTCAAATTTCAAATTATTTCAAAAAATCCTTTCCGAAGGTAGTCGGACACCTTAAAGCTCTACCTTACAAATATTCCCAGAAATTCTTTTCTTTTTGGGATACTTTTTGTGAAGTATTTTTCCACTTTTACGTTTTTTCCTTTCTTATTAATAATATTATTTATAGTACCTTTAGATATCGAAAAACCATGACTTTTACAGCGTTTTTGAACAATTGAATAAGCATAATTCTCTTCGGAAAGAGAGGAAACAGCCTTCCATCCATTGCTTATTTAAAAGCGCCATTTTGAAAGTAAACAAAACTTTGAGATAGCAGACGATAAGTTATACTTTAACTATTTAACTCCTGCGAAAATAAAATTCTTTCGTAGCATACAATTTTTTTACAGCTCATCTAAATCGTTCAAAAATGTCCGAACAGCCTCTGTATATAAAAGCGTATTTTTCTTATTCCATGTATGCCTCCAGGGCACATCTCCTTTAGGTGTGTACGGACTTCCCGGACCCGAGGTACTCTAGTGATCTATTCTCTCCCATGGGGTTTACTGTCTTTAGTAAACACGGGGGTGGCGTTCCCAGGATACCCAAGGGATATTCTCCTGCTTTTATGCCACTGTTAAGTTACCCAATGCATCTTCTCTCTTCACAACATTTTTCACTTGATTCTGTCTTGTGTTTTGACATAGCTAGGCCAAATAACGCCCTTGCGCCATGAAACACTAAAACAACCAAACAACGTATTCCCTATGTATGGTTTATATAATTATACCGATCACAAAACATATTACAAAGTCATCCAATAAAAAATTATGCAGTAGTGTCGTATTTGTAATTACTTTTCGATAAAAACGACATTTTGTTATGAAGTATGAATTCCCAATTAAGCCCTCAAGCAGAAACCATTGTCGTATGCTAAAGTACTAGTATATGACAAAGCATTACAGGTGTTTCGAAACATCCAGTACAAAGTTTAACCCTCTGCATACGTCGGGGCAGAATATCGTTTCCTTCTTTGGTTACCGCAGCAGGCCCAACGGCTTTACTGGCAAATTACTGAAACCGGCCGAAACGGCAATGCTTTCCCCCAGGAGGAAAGGGAATACGTATCGTCCCATTATCACTTAATGTGCCGGTTTCTATTGTCAGGTCTTGGGTATGCCTGGAAGGGACAGATTCTTCTCGGGTAAACAGAAAGGGCGGCGGTGACTTTTTAAGTATATCTCTTTTCCTTTACTCAACCTCTCACAGACTAGATGCTCGAGGATAAACAATTTTCGAGGCTCCCCGTCGATAAACCTGACATCTTCGTCAACGGGAGATAAGGCTGTTCAAGCTCGTGTATCTCTGTAGCACAGAAAATAGGGATGGAAGTCGAAACTTTCGTCCCCGTATCCAAAGGGTTAAGGGGATGTAGGGAACACATACTCTTGAGGCTCGATAGATTTTGACAGGGTAAAACCCGTTGCTTGGCCACCATAATCACAGGGTTTTCCATGCATCGGATGCTTTACTCTAGGATAGGTCAGATATTGCTCCGTGGATCTCCATTGACTCCAAAGCTGACCTCTTTTTATGACTCTCCGTTGGGGTTGCCAGTGTACACGAAAGGCCAGAAAGTTTTGAACAAGTACGACTCAACTCCTTCACGGGACACAAACCCGACAAAGGGTTTACGGTGAAAACAATTCCCGTAACGTGCAAGATGACTAGATGTTGGCGAGGAATAATTTTCTTAAACGCAAAGCACAAAGATTGAGATATTAAACGCACTCACATGTGTTGCGTCGACGCTGTAGGCCGTGCATCACACCTTTTAGCACCTACTGTGAAATGAATGGTAATAATTCTCTCCACTTTGATGTTCCTTCTAGCACATCCCTGGTACTGTTGAGTGCGTGCATACTTATGAATACGGTTTAGTTCTATACCTCCTTGTAAAGTTTGTGCGTCAAGTTTTGAAACATCATGTGTATTGGGAGCAAAATGACGGTGTTAGGAGTTCAAAGTCCCATGTAACTGCATTGTTTCAGAGGTCATGAAGGTTTTACTTGATTTAAAAAATTTAAAAATGCATGTCTTTGAAGAAGATATCCAGGGTATTTCATAATTTTCTGCACAAACTGTAAGGACGGATGGACATAATTAAACTGTATGGTGATGTATGTGAGCAAGCGCCACCAGGATTTGCTAGAAGAAGGGCAGAAAAAGAGTATGTCTACTAATTTCCATTTTAATTAGACCCAATTTTACAGTTTGAGAGAAGTTGTTCACTTATCCCGGCCACACACTGGGGCAGCATGCGACCAAACATACAACACGCGCATGCGTACTCCGCATCTGTACAGAAAACATGCCTGTACGCATACGTATTTCAGTCAATTTAGTGTCGCGAGGCTGATGTTGGATCAATGTGTGGCTTGCCAAACAGTTCCACAGTAGGTGCTGAACCTCGAGACCGCTGGTAGTTGTTCACGTTAGAAAGCTTTGGCCTTGCGTGGAATGGGAAAGGGTGCGTTACGATCGTCGTAAACCAGTATCATACCGGTTTACTCGGAGTATTTCAGTTTCACACAAATAGCGCAAGTGCTTGATGACTTGCCACGTATCTGTCGGGGTTCTGCTCACGATACAATCTCACAGTGAATTGTTCGTTTCGATAAAACAGTACGCAGGTTAGTCATCTCAATGTTCATGAGTTTACGCAAGTTGTACGTCATCAAGGTTTAAAATGATAATAGGCCAATGTGATACAACTGCCACATATCTAAACTGCGTTCCTCTAGAAAATCTGGCGGACATACAGCCCTGTGCAAAGGTGGTTCAAATTTTATGTTTACTACCCTCCTTAACCCTTCTTGTCATTTATCTTTGAGTTCAAAACTGCACTGTAACCTCTCTGGTGCAAAAACCTGTCCCAAACTGTCACTAGCTCCGGGCAAGGGGAAATTTGTTTTCCTATTTGGATCTTTATTCCCCTGCATGCCTAACTCTACGCTGTTGAAAGAGAGACATAATACTATTGCTAGCAGAGTTCTTGGCATGTGTGCGGAGCGGTTTGAAGTCATTGCTTATGACAAAGCGATCTCGACTGTGCCCATCCTGAAGGACATTGTTCCTGGCTGTCTCGTGCGACCTGACATTGTCCTTCGCCGAGATGATGACTTCTTACTGGTGGACGTTACAACACCCTTTAAAAACGAGCCCAATGCTTTCACTGACGCAAGGGGGGCACGCAAAATTGGACATTACGAGGAGCTACTAGCGGCTATTGCACATAAATTTAAAAATTGCACTACAGTTCCTTTTGTGGTTGGTAGTCTCGGTTCCTGGGACCCCCAGAATGACTCATTTGTAAGGAAGGCCTGTTCTCGGACCTATGCCAAAACCTTGCGGGCTTTGTGTGTCAGTGACTGTGTACGGATCTCCAGAGACCTTTACTATGCTCACGTCTCTGGAATCCAACCGTTTTCCAACTCTACCAGACAACCTGTTGATGACACCATCTGTGAAGACATTTGCCCTCCACCAACTTCTGGTATTGAGGTCCTGGAATCTCAACGGTCTCTTGCTTGTTCTGATGCCACCCAAATTGCTTCCTGTGACTCCTCGTATGTCACTTACCAAAATGTTCACAACTCTCCCACTTTTTTCTTACTTTCCTTAAATTATTTCATGTACCATTCTCATATGTTTTACTCTAATGTATTTATTTATATGTTTATGTTGTAACTGCACTTATGTTTACACATATTGCTTAGTGTTTATATTCATAATTGGCGCTCTGTATCGTGTTCGCCTTCTCTGTAAACCTATTGTAAATCATCATCATGGGCTCAACTGTTAAAATCATGGAAAGCCCCTTGTGAATGAAAAATATATTTGGGCTTAATGTCTCACCACGCTGCCCTATAAATGTCGGTTTTTTTGGGTTTTTTTTGGCACGTTTTTTTATAACCGCTCACTGGTTTAGTGCTTTTATCATCTGTACATACATATATCGTTAAATAAAATGTTTTAATCTGATATTGCAGTTTTGTTTCAAGGATATGGCTCGTCCTGACCATATCCTTGGACGAGATATCTCGTCAAAATGGGTTAAAGTTAGTTTTGAAGCCCTGCATAAAAGGTTTGAGTGACAATCTCAGAGAGGGGTAGGTAGCAAATAATTGATTTTGCTCGTCGACCTGCCTCTGTTTTCCTTATGTGTAAATTATTTTAATTTATATCTTTTTAACAACCACCTAATTTTAAAATTTTAATATCACTCAACATTGATTTTACTTTTTTTTTAATTAAATGCTATTGATTTAACTTAACTCCTTTTAAATTGTCATTTTTATCTTTCATATAATTTCATTCCTCATCTTTTCATCAAGTTCTGGTGGACCCTTCTCGTTAGAAGATTCCTGGGATGAGCCTCGGATCCTGGACCTATGGATGATGAAATGCTAAAGTTTTAAATTTTCAGCGGTAGTCCTTCCGGAAGTAATAAAATTTTAAATCTTTCCAGTGGATGACCTGCCTGGAGTGTTACCTTTGGTTCTCTATTTGTATTATGACCTTACTGCATTTCTTAAATTCCAAAATCACCGATATAACTTTTAAATGATGACCTAAAACTTATCTTAAAATTTTTTATCTTAAATTTAACTTGTACTCCTCACGGTTCCTCTTTAAAATTCTTAACAATAGTGTGAAGGTTCTTTTTTTTACTTTGGACACTTTTCCTTTTAAATATTTCCAACTTTTTAGATTTAATACATCCCTTAAATTTTAAAAATCACTTAAATCCTTGACACCCCCCTACATATATAGGGTGTCAACTTGCGTGGTGGATTGTGGGACTATTTAAAACTCCCACATAGGGACACATTTTACCGGTCCCCCTAACTCTGATTTCACTTAAAACAGGCTTTTTATACCAAGATTTTACTCTTCGATTTTAAACGTACTAAAATTGTCACACCACAACGAGAGTATACCCAAAATTTTTCTAAGTTTCAATTAAACAACATGGAACACCACAATAAAAATTATTAAGAATTTTTAACTAAGTCCTAATCTAATAAACTTGGAACACTACAATAAAATAAAAAAGAAAAAAGAGGAAAAGAGAAGAAGGAGAGAAAAATTGGACTTACCTCTACTTGTGCTGCGTGCGAAACCAGGGGATGCTACCTGAGGGATCTCCACCTGTGGAGAACTACACTTCTTCAGGTACTACATTGTCAGAGACTTTGATGCTGTCATCTACCTCATCCTGTTTGTATAGTCTGATTCATCAAATGCAGTCTGCAGTCGCCACCGCCATCTTCTACGACCGCCCTCGTCATTTTCATCGTTTTAGACTTTTTATCTCCTTTTTTGCCCTGTTGGCAAATTTTTTATGTGTGTGTTCGGTTGCCCAACAAAAATTTCTTATGTCTGGCCCATGAGTGGCTCTTGGCCTGTATACATGTTTTATGATGTTTTAATAAAGGTTCGACCGTGCGCGCCCATGTTGGAAGTGCGGTACACCTCCCGTCCGTTGGGCGGGTGACCCGGACCCTCCTCGATGTGCTGGTGGAAGTAAACTATACTCCCCGCCCCCCGCGCAAGACTCGAAGCCGGTAGGCGAGTCGGGGATGCGCGGGGGGCGGGGCATCTCAAAAAAAAATCTCAGAGAGGCATCATGTTACTATCAAAATACGAAGCACATAACCAAATGAACCAGATTTGTCTGTTTTGTGTTTGGGGGTAATTGAGCTAACATCGCGCTGGAGCAACACAACCTGCTATTAGCATCGGTCCGCGATTAATCCTGAAAGGAAAGATCCGAACACAGCACCTTGTAGTTTTGAACCACGGTCAGAGGACGAAACAACACCTGACCTTTGCAAACCTCTCTCCAAACTTCCACACCACGCCAACGTTAGGACATTTGAGGCCACCTCAGAAAAAACGTGCACTAGACCCCTTTGCTCGCTGAGTCGGAGAAGAGACGAACTGCAGTTGTTTACCTATAAAAAAGTCGTTTGAGTCTTGTGGCGAAAAGGCCATGCTTGGCCAAGCTGACCCAAGCAACATCAAGTAAAGAACAAACACTAAAAACATTTTACTGACTCAAGAGAGCAAAACAATCATATAAAAAAGGAAAACAAGAACTGAAATTATGGAGACTGAAAAATAGCTAGGACATTTAAGACCACCGCAGATAAAACGTGCACTAGCATCAACATACGCGACGGTCTTTGGTTCGATAGAGTTTCGAACTCACCACCCTCCGGTTGCTAATACGCTACTCTTCCAACCGGGATACCGCGGCCCCGTTGGAGTTGCTTAGTTAAATATGACCTTTGAGCCATAAACCCGACCAATGAACCAAATCGATTAGAAATGTCAAGCGACTGTACGACGCCTTTGCTTAAACAGGGAGCTCAGCCGTTATCCGAATACAGTCACAGCAATTCGTTTAAACTGTTAATAAACAATCAACAACTAAAACTGAGCCCCAGGGGTTGGTTGTTCTATTTAGCAAGGGTTATCTCTCCGTCCAAACTATAAATTCTAGCCCATTCAGGAGCACACCAGAGTGCGATACGATTGCTAAAACATCCTCGAGCTAATTTAGCAGAGTTAATAATAATCATCTCCGAAAATAGTAAATTCAGATTCAGTGCAGTGCAGAGAGCAGAGATAAGGAAGTTTAATTAATGGCTTCGGTCCGTCTCATCTTTTGATAGTGGGAAACGAATTTGTAAGGATTAGTTGTATAATAAATGATCTCCAACACGGCCTCATAATCATAACGTGGCTGCTTCCTGAATCGGAGCAATTTGGGGAACGTATTCTGTATATTAAAAGAGGTTGAAACGTAACTGGAGTAAATCAAATAAACGAGTTTTGTAATTTGATAATATATTATTGGATATCTGTTGTCCATATATAGGCCGCGATAGCCCTCTTGGTAGAGAAGCGGAGGGTTGCGAGTTCGAAACACCATCCAATGGAGGACAGTCCTGTATGAGGGGCTGGCGTTTTTTAAACCTGCCGCGGTCTCAAATATCGTCTCGTCAGCATGGCATTTGAGTGGGGTGGCAACTCGCAGTTGACCTCGACCGTGGTTCAAAGTTACGAGGTATTATCCTCAGATCTTTCCTTTCTGGATTCATCCGGGAAATAGCCAATAGCCTGTTGTGTTGCTCTAGTGTGACGTAAATTCAACTACCTAAGTACCTGTAAGGATCTAGTTAATTTACGTCGCACTGGAGCAACACAACGGAATCAATCCTGAATGGAAAGATCCAAGAAGAACGCCTCGTAATTTTGAACCACAGTCGGATGACGAGAACAACACCTGAACTGGCACCCCACTCTCCAAACTTCAACACCAAGCCAACTTGCCCTGTAAGGAGTCTATGCCAATAGATCAAAACGTAATTCCACTTAATTTGTAAATTAAAAATTCACCTTAGAAATTTACATTACTCACAAATGTCAAAGCACAAAGAATGTATCGTCGTCTTAGAAGTGAAATACACTCATTCAATATTATCGAAATATGTGGTTTTTAGTTCTTGACTAGATTGTGTTGATCTGTCTACGTCACACTAAATCATTTTTTCTTTGAATGAAGTTAAGATTTCATCTTGATAAACGTACTTAGCATAATTTTCCCCTTCCTTTTCTCAGGTAGACCGGTAGTTCAATTTTCATCGCATCGGAGCAACAGGCTATTGACGAGGATCCGAGATTAATTCTGAAGAGAAAGATCCGAGGACAATACCTTGTAATTTTGAACCACTGTCATATGACGAGGTAAATTCCTGTCACTCCATCACGCCAACGTGAAGACATCTGCGGCCATGATATATTCAACGTGCACCAACCCCAGTGTACGCGACGATCTTTGGTTGCATTGAGTTTCGAACTTGCAAATCTCCGCTTGATAATCCACGATTCTACCAACCGAGGCAACCTCGTTTTCTCAGAACTATGTTTATTGACTTATCACTAAAAAGCCGACAAAATGTTGGTTGGGCTGTATGGGACAGGGGCCATATTTGACCAAGCTGCGCCAAACAACAACGCCAAATAAAGAATATATGTATAACAGGAAACATTTTCAGAATATTAAGGTAAGCCCTCGGCTATCACAGCTTAATATAAACTCAAGACAACCGTAAAATTTAAAAGGCTATTCTGATTCCTCATGTTTCGTACTAGGACTTAAAACTTAATATTAATGTAGATGGTAGATTGTAGGTAGTTAATTAGCGGCTCACTGGACTGACACAACGGGCTAATGGCGACGTCAGGGATCAATCTCCAAGGGAAATATCCAAGGACAACACCACGTAATTTTGAACCACGCTCAGATGACGTGGTCGCACCTGTGAGCTGGCATCCCACTTTCCAAACTTCCACACCACGCCAACGTCAGGACATTTGAGGCCACGACAGATTTAACATGCATCAGCACCGGTATACAAGGCGGTCTTTGGTTGGACCTACTTTCGAACTCGCAATCCTCCGGCAGCTAATACTTTATTCTTCCAACAGGCTTCCGCGGCCATTCAGCTACTGGTTTGTTTCTTAATGCAATCAAACAATTAAGAAAAGCCATTAGAGATTATGTTTACTAGAACCTTTTAGACAGAATCTCTCAAAAGCCTTGATATAAAATTGTTGATATACCTCAGTGTACAAGGCTTAGAGTTGTTGAATTGCATGTTATTCCTGGTCATGACTATCTCTCTCAAAATATTTACTTAGTAATAATATGATCCTTTTAGCAGTTTCTTCGATCTTTTGGAGAAAATCGACAACAATCATCTACTTCATTGTCGAACGCTCATAAAGACAATTCAAACATTGATCCCATATTTGTCCTGCGATTGATCCCTTAACATTGATCCCTGAATTGGCAGTACTTACCTACAAGTTTATATACAGAAATAGAATACGAATGGGAATGTCGTGTGTTCTGTCGCATGCAGCTATAATATACGGCCTGGTTAAGAACTCTATTTTCCAAAGCTGCTGGGAAGCCAGGGAACATTTGGGTTTTTAGACTGTTTCTGAAGTGATCTCTGTGTTATTCTTTATAATATTTTATTTTATTTTTGTCGTAGTTTTGGTTTCTGTGGTCTTTAAATCTGCAATTCAATATAAATAAAAAGAGCTCGCTCCAAAAATTATATTTTTGAGCTGTGTCCTTATTGCAGCCCGCAAGTGTTAGACCCCGTTCACATGAGGCATTTTGTAACGCATGTTTGACGTCAAGACAAAACGCGGTAGCCAAAGCACAGTGGTCTCTCTATAATCCGGCACTTCGCCAATCCGGCCCCTCCAGTAGTCCGGCGTCTTGAGAAGGGCGAGATGTGAAGGGCATGTGAGTTTATGAAGGGCATGTCGGTGTCAGTGATCTTAGCACAACGTAAACACTAGGCTCAGTCTAGCGATCTGTACTCATTGCACACGCAACCCCACGTGCACCGTTTTTGGTCTCAGTGTTAATTACTGCTGTGAGTGAAAAATGTCCCTACAGAGCAAACGAAAACATAAAACTTTATCTTTAGTTGAGAAACATGCAATTCTAAATCGGCTGAAAAAAGGTGAAAAGTTAGTGAACCTCACTAATGAATTTGGAGTAGGCCGTGCTGCAATACACGACATAAGAAAGAACACTGTTTTTTTACAACACTAATGTCCATTTTAATATATGTATTTTGTAATATTTTGTGCAATAAACATATGTTTTGCTATTAAAATGCGTTTTTTTTTAAATGAACGTCCACTAATCCAGCGTTTTCGTTAATCCGGCAGTCCTTTAGTCTGATATCTGCCGGATTACTGAGGAATTACTGTACATAGAGTTCTTCTGGAGTGTTCACATGTAGAAATAACGAGAATCCACGCGCTAGATAGCTTCGGCGCTTCAATAATCTCCGGTCGTTCCAGCGATTAGAAGGCGCTTGGAGATACATAAGAATGTACTGCACCGTTCACATGACACGCGTTTTAACGCACGTTAGGGCTCTTTTTATTCCCCTAGTCCAAGTTCCTATCTTCGCGATCGTTAAAGATAGAGTGAGAATTTCAACGGATTTGAAATCTATGGAAAATTTTACAATACATCGATACTTAAAATGTGATTTTATTTAAATAAATAATTTTTCAACTGTAATTTTAATATTTCCGCGATACGCATTTGAAGAATATATTCATTACAAACACAAAAAGGAGTATTCATCTCGTTTTTATAGAAAAGATATAACTTAATTGGAGATTTTGTCTTGTACACTGCTTTATATTTATGGCCATTAAAATAGGATGAGAAAATTTAATCGTATTGGATTTATGGAAGAAATTTAACCTGCTTTCACACAAAACTTCCAAAAATGTGATAGTTTATAACTAAAGGTGATAGTGGGTAATTTTATTTCTGAGAATAACGTATAATGACAACTGTCCGTTCTAGTTTTCATGTGCAGCAAATCTATTTAAAATAAAGCTAAAATTAAATATTCAATTTAAAAGCTAAACTTTAAAGTTATTTCTTTATTTGTCCTCAACGTGAAATGCGTAAGATAAGTTTCAATTTTTATTAATTTTTCACATCCTCGTGTTACATTGAACTCGATATCCCTTTTCAAAATGAACTTCTGATTTACTGAACTTAATTTACTGTGAGCTTATTTTTCATAGAATTTATAATTTAATCTTACAGTTAGTGTTATTACTTTAAAGTTATTTTTTAAATGTCAACGTGAGATGTGTTTCATTTTTCACATCCTCGTGTTAAATTGAACTCGGTATGAGTTTTGAAAATGAACTTACTAGCCTGATTTACTGAATTTAATTTACTGTGAGCTTATTTTTCATAGAATTTATATTTTAATCTTGCAGTTAGTGTTATTACTACTTTAATCGAAATTTCTATATTATATATACGTGTAGACGCAAATTCTATTAGGCAATCTCCTGGTTTTCGATATATACTGATTCTTGGTTTTTTTGAGATTTTTTAGTTTTAACATGATTTTCTCGTTTCATCGTGGGTTTTAATCAAATTTTAATTCAAATATTTCCCAGTCGTTATTCCATATGTGATTCCATTTGTGCTACAAAACTCCTGAAAGAGGGTAGGTTGGAGGGTTAGTTTTTGTTTCGGATAGTCGGAACTCAGAGAAAATTGCGTTTAAAAATTAAAAAACTAATTATTGTTATACATGTGTTATTTGTGCAAATAGATTAAAATGTTTAGAGATAGGTTTTAAAAAATAAAGAGATTTATTTGAAGGAAAATTAAATAAAAGTTAGCTATAGATTGTAGGAAACACGATAAAACCTGCAGATATAACATAAAAAGTAATGTTATCACCAGTGCCGGATTTTGTTTGCGTCTCATCTTTTTGATAGTACTTCGTAGACAATGCCATATAAACAGAAATTCCGTTTCCAATTTCTGGTTCTAGAAATGTATGTTTTTGGGGATATATTTTTATTTTACACTGCCTATTTTAAAATTTTAAGGCAATTGTTTGTTCATTTTCCAGTTAGTTTCGTTTTAATCAAAGTTTTATAGAAACATTCCAATTATTCATACGCAGTTTCGCTTTTAAGATAAAACACATTACATATGATTCATCTGTTAGCTTCTTTAGCCCAAAAAATCCGTGATCACCCTTAATACAAAACAAATCCTTCTTACTATTTTTATTGGTGGGTGAATCATCGACACTGGAGAGTGAAGGTTATAGGGTTTTTCTCTAGTCTTGACAGTAAAAAACGAATACTTCAGGATTTTAGAGTTAATGAAAATGTTTAATAATGCCACAATTTGAACTACATAAAGCACTGTTTCTCTGTGATCCGCTGGTTCATACCGGTTCCTAGGTCCAAAATAATCCCGTCATTCGAAAATTTTGAAAAACGTACGAAAAGCTAATGTGCAAAAATTTACAATCGTGGTTGGTGGCATTGGCATTGCACCTGTATACGTTACGAAAGATTTATCTGTTTAGGTTGTCACTTCTGGTCAACAAGTCGATTATATTGGATTTATTTATATGTAAAGATTTAAGTTCAAAAGACTTTATTTACAGGCATTAGGGAACGGATGTTTCACAAATCGAAAGAATATCAAATTTTTACGTCATTTTGAATATTTTTTAGATTATTTTAGAAATGTATAAAAATGAACAATAAAATGCCTAAGTTAACTAAATCCAGGCTCTTGTGAACACATGGAAATCAATTTTAGGTTGGGAAAGAAATATTTTCATCCTATTTTTAATGGCTGTTAAATTAAAACAGTTGATAAGGAGCAACAAAATATCTTATTAAAGTGACATTCCCTTTAAAAATAAGGCAATACTTCCGCTTACGCTTAGTATAAAAGGAATGGGTAGGGTATTTCAATTAACGTCACACTGGAGCAACACAATGGGCTATTGGTGACGGTCCGGGATCAATCCCAAAGGGAAAGATCCGAGGACAACACCACGTAATTTTGAACCACGGTCAGATGACGAGGCAACACCTGAGCTGGCACCCCACTCTCCAAACTTCCACACCACGCCAACGTGAGGACATTTGAGGCCACGACAGATTTAACGTGCACCAGCCCCCTTTGTACACGACGGTGTTTGGCTGGATTCGAACTCGCAACCCTTCGGTTGCTAGTTCGTTACTCTTCCAACCGGGCCACCGCGGCCCTTATAAAAGGAATATCTGCAAAAAGATTAGTTACGAGTATTGACAAAAAAATAATTTTTTCAAAGGAAATCGTGTTTTGGTATCGATCTGATAGGAAAATTTTAAGCAGATTTGAAATCCGTTGAAAGTTCGACTATCTTTAACCATTCAAAAGATAGAAACTTGGATGAGGGGAATAAAAAAACACAATTAATGCATAATGGAAACTGACCTCAACCTAAGGCCCTGTTCACATGGACTTTTTCTAACGCGTGTTTGATAACAATTAAGCCTAATCAACTGTTTTAATTTTACAGCCATTAAAAGTAGGATGAAAATCTTTCTTTTCCAACAGAGAAACCTAAAATTGTTTTTCTGTGTTCACTGGGGTCTGGATTTTGTTAATTTAGAAAGTATAAAATTGACCAATAGAGGGCCTAAAATGATCATAAAATTCTTGAAAATGACGAAAAAATTTGATTAATATTCTTTCGATTTGCAAACATTCGTTCCCTAATTGCTTGTGAATAAAGTGTATTTTGGAACTTACTTCTTTTGACATAAATAAATACAAAATCGACTTACCGACCAGAAGTGACAATCTAAAGAGTTAAATCTTTCGTAGGATACAGTATACTTTGCGTTCTGGTTGCATTATTACAATTCTAGAAACCGGTATGACCCAGCGGTTCACTGAGAAATAGTGCTTTATGTTCGAATTGTTATTAAAATTTTTCATTAACAACTCAAAAATACCAGTGTGCAATATTTCGATTTTTACTGTCAAGACTAGAGAAAAACCCCATAACCTTCGCTCAAGATGCTAGCAAATGAGTCATTTGTAATGTGTTTAAAACTAAAACGCCTTATGCTAAAAACAGGAAAATGACCAAGCAATTTGCTAAAAATTTCAAAATTCACAGTGTAAAATAAAAATATATCCTCCAGAAAACTATATTTCTATAATCAGGAAATTGGAAACGGAATTCCTGTTTATACGGGCATTGTCTAAGAAGTACTGTAAAAAAGATGACATACAAACAAAATCCGGCACTCATGATAACTTTCTTTTTCTGTTATAGTATTTTCTAGGTTTGATCGTGTTTCCCCTTCGATCTATGGCTACTTTTCATTTAATTTTCATTCAAATACATTTGTATATATTTTTAAAATATCTATTTCTAAACATTTTAATGTATCCGTATAAGGAACACATAAATAAGAATAAGGTTTTTTAAATTTTTAAACACAATTTTCCACGAGTTCCGACTATCCGAAACAAAAATTAACCCTCCAACCTATTCTCTTTCAGGGTGTAGCATAAATGAAACCGTGAATGGAATAATGAATGGGGATATTTCAACTAAAATTCGTTTAAAACCCTCGACAAAACGAGAAAATAACTAAAAAATAACTTCAAATTAAAAAATCTCTAAAAATGACCAAAGAACAGTCTACATCGAAAACTGGGATATTGCAAAAAGAATTTCCGTCTACATGTATATATATAACTACAATTTCTTCACTCTCACTAATGTATTTTTAGTTCATTAGTATAATTGGTGTACTTCACTAGGTTAGTCCCAGCAGGTGATGCTGTTTTACCACGATGATTTGGCTCTTCAATAACCACTTCAGTTAAAATCACAAACACGTTTATTTAACAGAACACAACACGAACACAAGACATTTAAGAAAATTGAAATCAATAACATATCCCCTATGGGATTTACAAATCACACACAAGTGACACGCCTGTGTTTTTCTTACGCCGAGCGATCTACCTCGCTCCTCAGACCTCCTCGGTACTCTGGACTTATTGTCACTTCCTGTCGGAAGCTGGCGAACGTTTTTATTATTGGCGGTCGCCAATTCTCTCTCTCCATTCTAAACAGTCTTACATGTCCCTCCATAAGGAGCACATAGTTCTCCTTAGAGACTATGCTGCTATAAAAAAAATACAGTTAAATGTGTCCTAAAAGAAGAAAGAGCCTGTTCGCTAGCCCAATTTTTAGTATTTAAAGATTCTAATATACTAAAATAATGTTAACAAAAAATACTAATATAACATATACACTGCTAAAATTACTACAAAATGATACAATTTAACCTTTGCATTATGGAAATCTGGAAAGTGCATCTGCATTGCCATGCCTGCTTCCTTTCCGATAGGTTATTTTTAAATTATATCTTTGTAATGCCAAAGCCCATCGTGCTAGTTTAGCGCCATGTGGTAATCCCTGGGTAAGGTAAGAAAGAGGATTGTGATCAGACACAACTTCGATATTAGTTCCAAAAATCCAGGTGTCAAACCTTTGAAGTGCGGCTATGACGCTGTAAGCTTCTCTCTCTATGGTGGACCATCTAGTCTGGCATGGTGTAAGCTTCTTGCTGTAGAAAGCTATAGGATGCTCTTTTCCATCCTTATCAAACTGTGATAAACACGCTCCGACTGCAGTAGCAGACGCATCGGTGTAAAGCTGAAAGGGTTTGTCGAACTGTGGCGTATACAAGGAAGGCATTTTAACTAAATGGTTCTTCAAATTTTGAAAGGCTTCCTCTTCAGGTTGGTTCCATGGAATGTCCTTGGGAACTCTCTTCTTTGTCAGGTTGGTTAATGGTAACACAATACCCCCAAAGTTTGGAATATAATCTCTGTAATAGCTTGCTATCCCCAACACTGTTCTCAATTCCTTCTTGTTGGTTGGTGCCGACAGTTTCTTCATAGCTTCTACTTTTTCTGGGTCTGGAGAATGTCTTCCTGACCCCACCACGTGTCCTAAAAATTTCACTTCCGTTTTTCCAAAATCACACTTTTCTAGATTTACAGTGAGACCCACTTGACGCAATGTCTGGAAAACTCCACTGATATGTTTCAAATGGTCAGACCATGATCCTGAAAAAATGGCAACATCGTCAATATAGGACCTGCAATAATCTTTATGGGGAGCTAACACTTTGTCCATTGATTTTTGAAAAGTGCTACCCGCGTTTTTCATACCAAAGGGCATAACCCTCCATTGATAGTGGCCGGAATGAGTTACGAAAGCAGTATAGTGTCTGTCTTTCTCACTCATTGGAATCTGCCAGTATCCTTTTGTAAGGTCGAGCACAGTGATTACTTGTGCTTCCCCTATTTGATATAAAAGTTCGTTAGCATGTCTCATTGGATATGCATCCGGAATAGTGAAACTGTTCAAAAGTCTAAAGTCTATACACAGACGTACACTACCATTCTTTTTAGCAACGCATACTAAAGGGTGAGCCCACTCACTATCACTTTGTTCAATAAGACCAAGTTCTAGAAGTTCTCGAATCTGACGATCTACTTCGTTTTGCAGAGTAATTGGAATTCGATATGCACGAAGTCTTTTGGGCGAACAGTCATTTGTAACTTTAACAACATGTCCATCGACTTTAGCTATTCCAGGTTTAGTACTGAATACATCATAATATTTACAAAGCAAAGAGCTCAGTTCATGACGTTGTTTGGCATCTAAGGGGGTTGTCATTTCCCTGATGATGTGTTCTTCCACATTACTTTTAGTAGTAGTAACGCGCTCGGTAGGAGCAGCATGTAGTTGTCCAAAATCTTGGTCTTGATCAAAAACAAGCCCTATGTGCTGAACACGTGTCACATATGGTCGAATTTTATTGAAGTGTAGTTCTCTTCTTGAACCATCATCAAGTTCAACAATGGCTGAATGTAGTCTACCAAGTTGGACCACAGTCGCTGGTCCAGACCAAGTATTCAATAGTTTGTGAGAAGATGTTGGTATCAAAATAAGAACTTTGTCTCCTACTTGATATGTTTTCTCTCGGGATCTCAAATTATACCTATGGGCATAATTTTGCTGACTTAGTTGGGCATTCTCATTGGCAATTTTGTGAGCATTTTTGAGTTTCTCTTGTAGCCCTTCGACATACTTTTCCACAGATTGTGAAGCAGTCATTGGAACAACTTTTTCTCCCGTCCAAACTTCCTTCAGCAATGCGGTTGGTCCCTTGGGTATTCGTCCATACACCAACTGATAAGGTGACATACCAGTGGTGCAATGAGGGACTTCTCTGTATGCAAACAGGAGATGTGGAAGATGCACATCCCATTCATTTCCATACTCCTGGATGTTTTTATTCATCATATCCTTTAAAGTTCTGTTCCACCTCTCCACTGCTCCCATACTCTCAGGATGCCCAGGCGTTGAAAATCTTGGAGATACTCCTATTAGATTCACAAAAGCACCAGTTAGTTTGGACGTAAAGTTCGTGCCCTGGTCAGTGCAAATCACTTTTGGAAATCCAGTACGAGCGAAAATTTGCATCAACACGTCGCACGTAGTTTTGGCCTTTATATTTCTGGTTGGAATTGCTTCAGCCCATCGAGTGCATAAGTCAACCGCACAAATGATGTATTTATGTCCTCTTCTGGACGGGGGTTCTAACGGGCCCAGACAGTCAACGCTCCAAACCTCAAACGGATTATCTGGTCTTGTAATTGGTTGGATCGGGATTCTATCTCGATAAGTTACAGTTCGTCTGACTTGACAAGGCTTGCAACTTCCGCAAAATTTTCTTACGTCAATTTTAATGGTCGGCCAGAAAAAGGAATATTTTATTCGCTCTTTTGTTTTCTTTTCCCCAAGATGTCCAGCTAACGGAATTTCATGGGCGGTTTTCAATACGAACTCCCGTTTAATAGTTGGTAGCACTACTTGCTTGATTCTTTCTCCACACACCCACTCAGAGTGTATCAATAGTCCATCATCCACGTCAAAGCCGTTCCTACGTTCTTCCGCGAACTTCCAAATATTCGTCAAGGATTCGTCATCCTGCTGTAGTTTTATAAACTCTGACCTATTTTCTTTATAACCTTCCTTTTCTTCACTGGATGGGGTAAGATGCTTTATCTCGGAGGATTCTTCCTCATCATTCCTTGTAACTTCATTTAAACTGCACTTCAGTTCTGGTTTTTCATGTCCCACGTGAGGGGCAACTGGTTGGCATTGTTGGATATTTTCGTTCAGTGCCTCAAACGCTGTAGGACATATCAGCATATCACTCACTAATTTTTTGGATACTGCGCATATAACTGGAACTTCGCAATGTTGTGGATCGTTCACTTTCATGTTGAAAACCACCAATGGTGCTGTTTCAGCTAAACCAAAAGCACATACGATTTTAACAGTCCCTTCTCCTTCACTATCTTCAATGGGAATTAGGTCATGTCTGATGACTGAAATTTGCGCACCCGTATCTAAAATGCCATCGAAAACAGCAGAACCGCACTTTAGTTCTATTCTTTTCAGTTTATCGCACTTGACTGAACTTGCCTTGACCGGAGTCCATATTGGCACTGTAATCCGAGCCGATAATATTTCTCTATCTTCTAAAGTTTTCTCTGTAGTGACCAAATTACTACTAAAGTTATCAGCTCTGTTCCGTGGTCCTTGGTTGTTATTCTTAGGACAAGCTCGTGCGAAATGCGTTGAATCCCCACATGTAAAACAAGCAGACTTAGATACTCTGGCACCTTTATCCTTTTGATAATATCCTTGATATTTTGTTTTGTCGAAGGGTCTGTCATTATCCCTATACTTAGTCGTGTTCACAAATCGCTGGTTTCGGCTATTTTCGAATTTCCCATTAAATTTAGATTTCTCTTCTTGCTGCCATCTATGAATGTCCTTTGCTTTGTCAAGGGATGTCCTTTTCTTCAATCCGTCTCTCAAACTTTCATATTCATCAACCTTCTCTGCGACTTCTAGAGGGTCGATCATTTTATTCCATTTGTCCAAGAAATGCTCCTTCACTTCATTTGAAACTCTACGTTTGAGTTGATCAGCCACCATTAAATTCTTTAACTGATCGAAGCTCTGCACTTCTAGCTCATTGACCCATTCAGTAAAATAGTTATTCAATGCATGAGTGTAACTTCTCCAGGACTCTTCTGGATCTTTCTGATGTCGGAAAAATAATTGCCTCAATTTTTCGGGATTTAACTTATAGCGTTTCAACAACATTTTCTTAATGAAATCATAGTCGTTTGCTTTCTCAGGAGGTTCTCGAGCTATGTTATTAGCTATTTCTGTTGGTAACAGTCCCAGCAAATAAGCTACCCATTCTAACTTGGGCACACCAGCCATCACTGCACGACGCTCAAAATTTACTAGATATAATTGCATTTCATCTTTCTTTTCATCATATTTCGGGGTAATCTGCATTAGTTGCACTCTGGATCTTGTTTCGTTCGAACGTTCAATGACTTCATCCACAGGTGAATTACTACGTCTTAATTCCAGCCGTTTCATTTCAAGCTCGTGATCTCTTTCTTCTTTCTTGATTCGCTCATCTCGTTCTTCCTTTCGAATTCGTTCTTCTTCTTCTTTGGTTTCTCGCCGAAGTCGCTCTTCTTCTTCTCTTGTTTCTCGCCGAAGTCGTTCTGTTTCTTCTTTTGTTTCTCGTTGAATTCGTTCTTCGATAATCCTGCCCAGAGAAACCTTGGCATCATCTACGCTGAAGTTTTCACTTTCAACAATTGACTTTTTAATTTCTATCACTTTATTCACAGCACTAACTTCTATACCCAGTTCAGTCGCCAGTTCAATCAAGTCCTCCTTCCTCCCTCTACCCAAGAACGACATGGTAAAAGAATTTCGGAAATAAATTCAAATATACGATATGTGATTAACCCTCCTACTTATTCTCTAAAATCGAAATATTCATAATACAAATACATAATTCAAACAATAATGAAATAAAATCAGTAATAATTTTAAAACTCAATACTCGTTTCGATTTGTAACAAAATAAATATATCTACCTATACTTTCGTTTTCGTTACACGTTGCAACATATTTAGAATACACATTTAATTCTAAACTGGATTATACACTAATCAACACTCGTTTTAAAACAATTGAAATCAATTAATTAAAATTTATTGCGGAAAAATTATTATTTTCTCTGATGTAACACAACAAACCCATCTACCTTACTTAACACAGGAAATAGAAAATTCTCTGAAAAGAAGAAGAAAAAAAATGCTTCGTCTAACGCCAAAACGAAATTGGAACACTGCCAATTTTTATTTCTCATACGAAAAGAGAGAAAGGTTTGTATTGGAACACTGCCAATTTTTATTTCTCATACGAAAAGAGAGAAAGGTTTGTATATAACACAATTTAATACCAGTTCCGCTTTCGTTTTACTGAATACCAATAAAATAAAAATATCTTCGTTCGCTAAATATATTAGTCACAACAATGCTATATTATCATTGATACGGACACAATTATTAATTGTATAAAACACAATTTAATAACCAAACACAATTCTACTTTTTGTTTTAATGAAAACCAATAAAATCAAAATAACTTCTATCAGAACAAGTTTCCTTTTAAAATGTATACGTTTCGTTTTACTATATTTTTCAAGTTTAATTATGTTAGAAAAACATTATTAAAACTATTTAGAGTAACTACTCTGTTCTCCATAAATACTATTTACTTTCATGTATGTCAATATTTTAACATTATAAACAATATTTGGGAATAGCGAATAATACAGGACTCTTACCTTCTTTTTCGCTCGTTGACATCCGCGTACAAGATTATCCTGTTGACTGCGCCACTACAATTTCTTCACTCTCACTAATGTATTTTTAGTTCATTAGTATAATTGGTGTACTTCACTAGGTTAGTCCCAGCAGGTGATGCTGTTTTACCACGATGATTTGGCTCTTCAATAACCACTTCAGTTAAAATCACAAACACGTTTATTTAACAGAACACAACACGAACACAAGACATTTAAGAAAATTGAAATCAATAACATATCCCCTATGGGATTTACAAATCACACACAAGTGACACGCCTGTGTTTTTCTTACGCCGAGCGATCTACCTCGCTCCTCAGACCTCCTCGGTACTCTGGACTTATTGTCACTTCCTGTCGGAAGCTGGCGAACGTTTTTATTATTGGCGGTCGCCAATTCTCTCTCTCCATTCTAAACAGTCTTACAATATATATATAAATTTCGATAACAGTAGTAATAACACTAACTGTAAGATTAAATTATAAATTCTATGAAAAATAAGCTCACAGTAAATTAAGTTCAGTAAATCAGGCTAGTAAGTTCATTTTAAAAATTCATATCAAGTTCAATTTAACAAGAGGATGTGAAAAACGAATGAAAATTAAAACTTATCTTACACATTTCACGTTGAGGACATTAAAAAATAACTTTAAAGTTTAGCTCTTAAATTGAATGTTTAATTTTAATTTTATTTTAAAGACGTTTGCCGCACATAAAAACTAAAACGGATCGTTGTCGGTATATGTTACCTCAGAAATAAAATTACGTACTATCTCTTTTGTTGCAAATTATTATATTTTTAAAAGTTTTGTGTGAAAGCTGGGTAAAATTTCTTCAAAACATAGAACACGATTCAATTTTTATCCTATTTTTAATGGCTATAAATATAAAGCAACAAAATACTCCATTCAAGTTATATCTTTTCTATAAAAACGAGATAAATTGCCCTTTTCGTGTGTGTAATGAATATCTTCGTCAAATGCTGCCAAATGAGTATCGCGAAAATATTAAAGTAACAATTGAAAAATTATTTACTTAAAGAAAATCACACATTTTAGGTATCGATCTGGTCTAAAAATTTTTCCGCAGATTTCAAATCCGTTGAAATTTTCAATCTATCTCTAACAATCGCGAAGATAGAAATTTGGACTAGGGGAATAAAAAAGCCCTAACGTGCGTAAAAACGCGGGTCATGTGTACAGTGCAGTTCATTCATATGTATCTCCAAACGCCTTCTAAGCGCTAGAACGACCGAAGATTGTTGAAGCGCCGAAGCTATCTAACGCGTGGAATTCTCGCGATTTCTGCATGTGTACGCTGCAGTAGCTATGTACTTTAGTTACCCGCGTTTTGTGTTGACATCAAACGCGCGTTAGAAAACGCCTCATGTGAACAAGGCCTTATGTTTTTGCAGCCACGAGCGTTATTCATTAACAATTATTTTTAACAAGTTTATATGTACACTATTTTTAAACAACAACAAATGTATTATTAAAAATATGTTAAAGGACAACAAAAAATGTATGTAAAAACATGTTGAGACTTACAATTCCACTCTTCTACTTGTAATAATGTTCAAGTACCCACTGCATGTTTGAATGTGGACTCTAAATATTTCATTTATTCAGATTCAAGACGACAAAAGCAATTCAATTGGAGGTCAGCAAAGGAGGGTGCACCACTTCACACGCATATCATTTCCATAATACGGTCCGACTTCAATTGGTGTTAAGAGAAAAAGCTACTAAATTTCGTGTCACATCTGAAATAGTAGCCCCATTCAACCGAATAAAACACAGCAGGTTTCCTTTGATGAAACAAAAGAATCATCTGCGAGCCTACAAATGGGGAAATTAAGTAGTGAAGGGAGACATAAATTTGAAACATTACCACTCACGCAACGAAGAAAACGAGCACCATTTGTCGGAATTGGAAACAGCAGCAATTTTAACCATTACAGTGTTTCCGCGGTACAGAATTCCTGCAATAAAAACGCCTCTGTGCCCGAAAGCCGAATGTTCGCCAATTGATTCATTTTGTCGAAGGCATGTACTTAATAGAGACATGCTTGAAATAGATAATCTCTGCTAATGATTTGGAAAGGGGCGAGCTTCGTTATATACTAGAGGTGCAATAATAGGCTGGGGTTTAAAGGCTTATGATACTTAAGGAGCATATTATTTCCATTGGAATTTCGGGAGGTTGCGTTTTTTACTAAATGGGTGGTCAGAAGAAGTGTAAAACATTCCTAGAAAATTCCGAAGACTGGAAAATGAATTCAAAGCATAAAACAGTTAGAAATATTTATTTATAACATAGCAAACAAAGGTAATTATTCCTTTAAGTTTTGGGGGCGTATGGTAATCATTGCAAAATACCTAACATAATCTGTTTAAGCTTTCTGTGGCAAATCCTTTTCTCAGTTTGAAAATACCTTTCCTTATCTTGCAGCCACATCAAACACTTTTGAAATTCTTAAATAACTACTAAATGAAAATTGATAGGAATGAAAATGATAAAATTCCGGATATTTAGAGTTCCCGAAACTTCCCCCTATTATGGTCACTTTGGCCTAAGTTTATCAAACTCTATTAAGTAGACTGAACCAAATAATGGGCCTCCTGATTGTTGGGAAATTAGCAGAACTTTAAAGGTCTTTGCCAGAACTACTGACGAGCATAGGAAACTTACGCAATACTGAATACAAATAAAACGCACTACTACAAATCCAAAAAAGAAGATATGCCGTCATAAAAGGCTTACAGACGACTATCTCTTGCAAGGAAATTAAATTAGGACTTTGGAACTTGGTCTCCCAATAGATAAAGTTAACCAACTTAAAAGATTTAAAGCTAAGAATTCCCTCCCGATCTTCATAGTCCATCTCTTTTGACGCGACGAATTAAAAGGGGAATTTATGTTGAATCTTAGGAGAAAAAGCCGTTAATGCATGTGTACATTAAAGACGAGGAGATAAATGATTACAATAAAATAAGAAGTGCAGTTCTAAGAGAATTTGAACCGACATCATTGATCTGTTAACAAAATTTTCAAAAAGCCAGACGTATGGCAAAATAAACTTGTGTTCAGTTTGCATCGCGACTAGCAACCAATTGGGAACAATATTGCAAGTTAAAAGACGTTAATGATTTTAATTCATTAAAAGAATTAATTGTTAGCGATAAATTATACCAAACGCTAGATCAAGACAACCACACACATAAATACAAAGAACTAAGTTGGTTTGAACCCACACAAATGGGCAGAGAATGCTATAGGTTCTTTGTTTCGAAAGGAAAATCGCTTGCCGAGACACCTTTGAGTTACTATAAACCTTCGACTAATAAAAACTCGCGTAATGATTTTAAATACACCCCTCCTTAATTAAGATGCGAAGACTTAAAAGAAAGGCTTGAAGACAAATGAGTTGGAAAATAGAATGCTGCATTTGTGGTGTAAAATCATTTGGCCCCAGAGTTTGTAACAAAAGAATCCCAAAACAAAAACAAGCGAAAGGAAAGAAAGTGCTGTCGTAGCAAAGATTCTTTTCGAACACTTCAAACCACATGTTGACCTTGAACCTTTGCAACATTTTACGATCTTCGTTGAGGTAACAGTAAATGTATTATCGACTCAGTGTTGGTCATAAATTCTGATTTAATTCCTTGTGGACGGCGATGAATTCGGGAAAACTGTTTTGAGTTCAGCATCTGGGGAAAAAGTTGAAACTAAATTAGCCAAAACAACGACTGACTTAGCAGTGATTCATCATTAAAGTACCTCATGGAATGTATAATGGCTCAAACAGATAAATTACAGGCGCAACATACCACCGTCTGTATGAGTCATTATTCCTACTATTATAAAAGGAAGTCTTTGTGTGTGTGCGGTGTCCAGACGAATCTATAGCACTTACAGCCATGAAATTTGGCACACAGGTAGTCCTAAAGGTGACTGAATGTACCTCGAAGCCCGAATTTTAAAATTTAATCTAGAAATTTTTTTAAATTAATTTATTGGCATATTTTTGTATTATTTGGTTTCCTAAGAATGACAACAGTGTGAGAGAGATCACACAGCTTCTGCTCTTGGCAATAAGCCAAGGCCCTCGAATTACTTTCTAAAAAGGATGTCTGAAAAGGCAGCCATGTAAATATCTGTATGCTGTTGCGGACCATTCAACTTATTCAAAGCGCTCTTGATTAACTTTATTAATTTTTTTGTATTGCTTTCTGTTTTTTGTGGGTATTTTTCGCAAATAGTACATATAGTGGTTATTTCATAACTTACATCTGAACTTGTACCATTTCTGCAATTTTGTTTATTACTGTTTTATTTGGTTTTGATTTAGCTGACTTTGTGATTCATTTAGGTTGTCGGAATCAGTGAGGTTTAGCGTTAAGATTTTTTAAAAGTATAGCGTTATATTTAAAGATTGAATCACATTTTTATTTCTGTAGTGATTATTTCATAACTTACTTTTGAATTTGTACCATTTATGCCATTTTGTTTACTACTGTTTAATTTCGTTTTGATTTCGCTGACATTGTGGTGGTTTTTCATAATTAACTTTTGAATTTGTATAATTTCTGTATTTCTATAACAAATCTATCGACACTACATGTGACACATATGAGGCTGTGAACTACAAAACAGAGTTTTTGACATTGGAGCCATCTGGAGTACCCTCGCACATATTAGATTGGGGCACAGATTATGCTTCTCACAAATCTGCATCCACCTTCACTCTGCAATGGAACAAGATTCTATCAATAAACTGATGCCGAATGTTATTGAAGCCACCATCATGACTGGACATGCCAAATGATGGAAGAACATTCAACATAGTGTATCATGAAGCTCTCTAAGCAAGAATCAGTAGGGTGGAAGGAATGAGGCTGCATGGCCGTGTCATGGCGGGTGGTGGTGGGACTCATTCTTAAAATTATTGTTTTTTTCTTTTTAATGTTTTCAGAATTAGTGAGGACATAACAAGAATGATGTCACGGGCAACACCGTGCGGGTACTGCTAGTATTCAATAAACAACGAGGCGCCAGATGGAACAGATAACAAGGGATATGTTTATTTCAAAGATGGATGCAGATGTTTTTATGCAATCAACAAGTGAAAAGGAAATAGGGAACGCTATGTCTAGTGGAGAGGAAGAAAACGATATTAGCGAATCGTAGAAAATAATGAAAGTGATTTAGACGATTCTCAATTTTATTCCGATCATATTAAATTAAAAGACGAGCAGAGTAATTGCAAAAACGTTAGAAAGGATTCGCTAGGAATTAAAACAAAATAAAGGCACTTATATATTAATCAACGGATTAATTTATAACAAAGCAAAATTCTCGATGAATCAGTGGCACAATTTGTTTTACCGCACGAAAGGTTAGATAAAGTTTTAAGATCAGCTCTTGAGTCAGTTTTCGGGAACCATATGGGATAGAAGAAAATTAAAGAAAGGATAAGATGTAATTTTTATTGACCGGGCATGAATAAAAATATTACTGAAATTTGTCCAGACTTGCAAGTTTTGTCAGCTTCGGAAAAAGGTTGGTCAGATAGCTCCAATCATGCCAATAGTAAGTCCGGAGCTACCTTTTGAAGTGGTCAAAATCTATGTCGTTGGACGTATTAAACCTCCATCCAGAAGAGGGCACAAATACATTCTCTGTATGATAGACCTGCACACCCGTTGGCCTGAAGCAGTACCTCTTAGGTCACTTTCAGCCAAGACGGCATGCGACGCTTTGCTACAGATATTTTCGAGAACTGTTGTACTCAAAATTGTCGCTAGTGGTCAGGGAACAAACTTTAAATAGTCCCTAACGAAAGAATTTTTGAAGACTTGGATCGAGTCCAAGATTTTCTTGTCCCGGTTACTCAACTTAGAAGAGCGATGGAACAGTGTGTTGAAGCAAATGCTTCATCACGCAATTCGAGAAGATCCGAGAAGTTGAGATTAACAACTACCCTTCCTGTTGTTCGCTTATCGAGAAGTGACGAACACGACTTCCGGAGATTCACCTTTCAAACTACTATATGGCAGAGAAGCTCGGGATCCGCTCTCGGTACTCAAATCCTCCTGGGCTGGTGAGATACACCAACCAACAGCCAGTCAAGATCTCAGTCAGCTTCTCATTATCTTCAAGAAATGAAGGTTAAAACAGAGAAAGCTGCAGAACGTGCATCTTGATTATTTTAACAAAAGATCATCTGTGCGAAATTTCATGATAGGAGAGGAAGTTGTCCTGATTCCTGATTCAAACAAGATTTACGCTAGATGGACTGGTCCTGGGGAAATCATGCAGTACTGCCCTCCTCATTCCTACAGAGGGAAACTATCAGAAGGAACTGTAAGGTATATTCATGTGAACAAGATAAGAAAATATCATCCTCTTTTCCTTGCAGTTGGAGTTATCTTCGAAGAAGACCACGGATTCGGAGAGAAAATCCACTCCACTCATAGTTTGTCAAGAAATGAACCAGAGATGATCCTTGTGGTAGCTAATTTGATCTGAAGAAAGCAGCTGAAGAACAGCTAATGGAGTTGATTCGCAAGCATCGAGCACTCTTCACTGATAATGTGAAGATAGTGAAGGTGGGTACACACCGCATTCGCTTGAAACCAAATAACGAAAGAAACAAGTCATTGTACCATATTCCGGAAGCGCTGAAAGGTAAAGTAGATGAGCAGATAGATGAAGTTTTAGGCCTTGGTCCTAATTGAAGAAAGTGATGCCTAAATTGCTTCTTATCCAATTGTTTGTGTGAACAAGAAAGATGGCAGCATGCGTCTTTGTGTTGAGCCCTCATTTCAGTCACGGCTCCTGATGATTTTCCAATGGAAGATGCCATTGAGTTAATCCACTCCATTGGTAGAGCCAATATCATCTCTACTCTAGATCGCCTGAAGGGATACTGGGACATCCCTGTGACCAGAATGTAGCAGGATACTGAAATTGAGAACAAAACCAAGTTAAGAAATATTTGAAAAAAAAAACTCTAAACTTTTCACCACTCGCAAGGAATCAATTTTATTTTTATCCTTATGAACTGTATCACTTTAAATGCAGAAATTCAAAATTATGTTGCTTTAAATTAATTCATATCGATCGATTATGTCAATACAAAAACCATAACATTATATAAAGGAACATAAAAGTACCATATAAAGAAATATCTTAACATTTAATCCGATCACAAATGAAGCCGGAACAGAAACAAATAATATATTTAATTTTATTCTTTTATGAAAACAAAGACAGATCAAGAATTCTGATACTTTGAAATATATTTTAAATATTTATTGATTGCTGCAACGGAAAAACGTAAGAATGGTAAAAATAATTATATATTAAATTCGAATTTAATTATTAATTACAGAAAATCTTTACAAGAATTATTAAAATACTAGATTATATAGTAAAAGAAAAACAAAAATGATAACAATAATTCTGATACGTAAACTTTAAAAATAAAAAGTTGAGAATAAAAATAAAAACGATCAGAATAAAAACTAGTAAAAATACAAACTGCAAAAGATTACCAATTTTACGGCAAGAATATAATATAAAGAACCATAATAAAGAATTTTATATAAACAACCATAGCAAGTTCTAAAAGAAAAAGAAGCTTGCATTTAAAATACTATCTTGAATAATTTAGACTTGCATTGGTCGCCATCTTTGACAACAGAGCAGCATCGGCAGAACTCAGAAGAATGTCCAATTTCTCAACGAGCAATTTTTTTCGGTGATTGTGGGTTATGGAATGGCTAGTTTTGGACACTGGAAAAACTGAAACGTTTGGCATGGCACTTGAAAACTGAGATTGGTTGCTTTTAAGAAAGAACTCTGGCAATTTCAAAGACGGTTTCAAAATGGCGACTGCTCTGTGAGTGGAATTGAAACAGAGCACGAAGGGAAAAAAGCGCACGAATTGGGGTCCACACACCACAATCGAAGGGGCACTGTAAGTGACGCCTCTGTAGCGTTTTATTCTGTGGGTGGAGTCGCTGTCTTAAGCAGTTGTTCTTAACCTGGGGGTGCGAGAAAGCATTTCCAGGGGTGCGAGGGAAGTTTCAATGGAAGACAGCGATTTAATGAAAGACGATCTTATTGAAATACGAGGCAATGCACATATTGAAATAGAATTTGAAAAACTGGACTTGGAACAATTCTGGTGTACACAGTTCGAACCTTAGCCACAGCTGGCAAAAGCAGCATTGCAGACACTTTTACGCATTTGCCACCACCTACCTGTGTGAAATGTGAGTTTCATCATTTTTGCACATAAAAACAAAAGCCGGAAATCGCTTAAATGCAAGTGATGACTTACTCGTGGCTCTGAAAAAAGGAGCCTCGCTTCAAAAGTATTACACTCATTGCCAAAGGTTAAGCACAAAACGGTAAAATATGAAAAAATCGACAAGTACAGCTTTGATTGACACGAAATGCTGTAGGAAAGTAGCAAATATGTCTATGCGTGAAACAAAACAAATTACATACAAAGATGAAAACAATATTAAATTTTCATAAATTATAAGATGAAGTCATATTGGAGTGATTAACAAAATGATGTTTAAATCCAAAACAAACGTACAAAACCGATATTAATAGGGTATAGTGACCAGCCCTCATCCTCATACAAAGATTACAGCGTGTGACCATGCTTTCCATGAGGTGATCAACCACCCCAGAGTCAGGTTATCGTCATTCCTCCTGTAGAGCAGTTTGCAACTCTGTGAGAGTGACTGAGAGTGGGAAACGTGTAGACACAGCACGGCCGAGGGCATCCCAAAGCTTTTCAATGGGATTAAGATCAAGCGAGTACGCCGGACAATCCATACGCACGATCCCCTCACTCTCCTAGTAGTCGTCGACGATGTTGGCTCGATGGGGACACGCATTATCATACCTTAAAACAAAGGCAGGACCAACTGCTGCAACGCGTACAATCTCACAGTGGGTTCTAGGATTTCATCCCGATACCGGACAGCCGTCACAGAACCCCATCTATAGATATGCAGGTCGGTGCGAAATCCCAACGAAATCCGTGCCCACACCATGATGCTTCCACCTCGGAATGCGTGATGCTCGATGATGTTCTGGGGCCGATTGCGTGTGCCCTGTTCTCTCCAGACCCTTACATGCTTGTCATCTGGCACCAGGGTGAATCTCGACTCATCCGTGAACATAACGTTGGCCCAATCAGACACAGTCCAAGTCACATGTTTCCAACACCACTTTAATCGTGCCCCTCTGGATTGGACGGATAGAGGAACACAAACTCGTGGTACCCGGGCGTGCAGTCCATTCATGTGTAGCCTTCGGTGAACAGTAGTGGCAGATATTGTCTTACCAATGGACGCTGCAACCATAAATGTCACACGTGTGGAAGTCGCTCTTCGATTCCGCTTGGTTAAAACAGCAATATATCAATCTTCCGCGGGGATCGTAACCCTTGGGCGACCGGCCACAGGTCTTCGGATAACTGTTTGGCTTGTTTGAAATTGCTTCATAATCGTGAAATGACGGAATGATGAACGCCGAAGAAAATAGCAACATCTGTGATTGATTGTCCTGCTTCAAGGCGTCCCACAGAACTCCAGCGCTTACTATCTGCCATTCATCTTCTGGAATCCATAGAAACACATCTGTCTTGAAAACTAATGGTACGAAAGTTCTATAAACCTTTTTATCAGCACTTACATGAAACTCCTCTAACCCTTCACAATGCTGGCTTCTTATATGACTGCCTTTTTTGCATATATCTCGACACGAAACCGTGATTGACTGTTACAGAACATATTTACATACTTCCATTCACCTCTGCAGCGAAATGCAGCCTCTCAAATGCACATTGGATTCCGGAAATTAACATTTTCCTCTCCCTGCTTAACTTTTGGCAGTGAGTGTATTCTGAATAAACAACGTAGCCATTAAAAATTAAGATATTATTTTGTATGCATATTGTAAATGTATGTGTTTATTGTTAAATAAATAAATTATCTTGCAATAGAAGTAATTTCCTAAATAAAGAAATAAAAACACATTTTTCAAGGGGGGGTGCTATAACTTATTTTTAGATTTAAGGGGGTGCCGATCTCTAAAATGGTTAAGAACCACTGCTCTAAAGGGTAAATCACGTGAGCTAACGAAATTTACTTAGCCGCTTGGCTATCGATAACGATGGATAACCACTTTAACCAATCATTAATTTAGAATTCATGCTTTTCCCCATACCCAAATGCCATATCTCCACACCGATCGATCGGAAGAAATAACGTAAGGCTGCGTGCACATACTGTCTATTTCATCAGTAAGTCGATTTTACCCTCTGAGCGCCACAAGATTTCCGAGCAGTGTAATATTGCTTTTAACCCACAACTAACTAAATAACCGCATCTATTGGTAGATTCGTTCAATCTTTAGACAGATTCGATTGATCCTTTCCTTGGACAAAATCATTTGGAAAGATTTCATTGGTCCCTTCTTTAGAATAGAATCCCAGGGAAATATTCTATTGTACTCATTTCCTTAGAAAGATTTACTGGTTAAGAAAGTCAAAATTGGTTAGGACTCATACAGAAAAGACTAGGTTGCATGATGGGATTATGTCCGAGGGTTAAAAAAACAACGATCTTTTCGGCCAACCTAATACATCTAGCGAACCACGGGTCGTATGCTCTGGAAGTTATTGATATAGGGTACGTATACAGGGTAGATGCAAGATGAAAACAGCATTAATGCTCTCTACTATTGTACATACATTGCATTAGGGTCATACAGATTTTAAAAGATATAATATGCTTAGGTTTGAACATTGTAATAGGAAGAACTAAACACAAAAGATAAATGATTTTTAACTTGACTTCTAAGATGATAATCGCATTTGCTGTAGAAACCTTTATAAATTTTGAAAATTTATTCAATGAAAAATTGATTTTTCGCAATTTTATATATATTTCTATTACAAAGTTATTTAAACTTAAGTAAAAATGTTGGTTTATAAATACTTATTTCAGTTACTATTGAAAAATTATTCGTATAAGCAACATTTCCAAGTGTGTATTTGCAAGAACTCTTAAGAAAGATTATTTTAAATTCGAGAAAGTTCAATATTTTGTATATTTATAATCTCCACCTCTTAAGATCCGTAATGTAAATTTTTCATGTATTTTCAGTTGAACGATTCTCATTTTTGTGATACGTCTACCTTAAAAATACATAACTACAATTTGTAACTTGAATTACTGATATATTTCAAATCTCGTACAAGAAATTTCATTGAAATCTTCACAATAAATTATTTCAATTACAAACTTACAGTATATTCTTTACTATCTGATACCAAACAACGTAACTCTTGTAGGCAAAAACGAGACTAGCGATTGACAAACAAAGTAACATGACAAACATAATCCTGACACCCACATAACAACGATACAAAAGTCGATCGAAGAACCATCGCGAAATAAATTTTGTAGAACAGCTTCTTCAAAATTTATGCAGTAGTAATTTTTAAGTGATGGAGCTTCACCGAGGTATGCAGACAAGCAGCAGTCTTTGATACTCAGTTTCCAGGTAAAATTTCCTAATAACCTGAACGGTAGACGCTTTCATATGGTAATGATTCTGTATTACAGTATAAAGGATGAAGGTAAAATATCGGTCTGAAGTTAAGAGCACATGCCCAAAGCTTTAGTTTGTTACCTTTCCTTGTGTATTGAGTAAATGAAATTGATGTGTATGGAACTTTTAGCATCTAACTGAACATACTACAATGTAACCATTATATAGAATAAATGCGAGTGTAAGCCTATTTGGAATATGTTTCAACACAATTTTCATAATGCATTGTATGTATGAAACTTTGCTCAGAAGGTTTATATCTTTTATTGAGAGAAAAATTGATATTTACCGGTTAGTATGAGGTATTTGTTGGTTTTGTTTAATTCTACTTGGTCTAGACCAGTGGTTCCTATCCCGGGGTGTGTGCACCCCTGGGGATGCGAGAGAGCATTTCTAGTGTTGCGAAAGAAGTTTCGATGGACGACAACGATTTATTAAAAGACGATCTTAATTGAAATACGAGCCAATGCATGTATTCAAATGGAATTTGAAAAACTGGACTTGGAAGAATTCTGGTGTACGCACTTAGAACCTTATCTACAGTTGGCAAAAGCAGCATTGAAGACACTTACTTTTTGCCACAACCTACCTGTGTGAAATGGGATTTTCATCACTTTTGCACATCAAAACAAAAGCCAGAAATCGCTTAAATGCAAGTGATGACTTACGCATGGCTTTTACAAAAAATGAGCCTCACTTCGAAAGTATAAACAACAAATTAGCCATTAAAAATTGTGATATTGTTTTGTATGTATATTGTAAATATATATGTTTATTTTTCAATAAATAAATTATCTTGCAATAGAATTAATTTCCTAAATAAAGAAATAGAAACATTTTCAAGGGAGTGCGAGAACTTATTTTTAGATTTAAGGGGTGCCGATCACTAAAAAGGTTAAAAACCGCTGATCTAACTGAACAAACTATGATGTTACCACCATATAGAAAATATGCGAGTGTAAACCTATTTGGGATCAACACATTTTTCATAATGCATAGGAATGTCTTGCTCAGAAGGTTTTTATCTTTTATTGAGAGAAAAGTTATTTTCGATATTTATACCTTAGTATGAGGTACTTGTTGGTTTTGTTTCATTCTACTTGATCTAGACAAACTACACCAAGTCTATAAGATTCATAAAGCTTAAAAAAAATCCAAGACGACAAAAGGATTGAAATACATATTCTCTGAACAGCTCCAGACAACTAAGGTGGTAGCTAGCAGTTTCTAGCAGTCTACCATGTAGTAGGTTTCTACCATAAAATTAAATTGATCACAAATGTCCAGTTGTCAGTTTAGAGATGGCTGGATTCAAGGATGATGGCCTCCATCATCCTTGAATTTGAGGGCATCTCCTGTAAGCTCTCTCTCTGGTACCGGCTATAGGTAGGAGCAATTTTACAAGAAATATTGCTCTGTAGTTTCTGTTTCACAAACTTTCATAAGAGAAGTAATGGATTGCAATTGAGATGCCTTCCGTTGCTAAGCCATTTGCTATTTCATGACAGCTGAGGTCCACACGGAGAAGGGATTCATTGTAAATGTATCTAATGGAGCACCGACACAGTTGCCTAAGTTTATCTAGGGTATAAATTCCAGTCTCCGATCTAGTTCCGATTCAAGTTCTCCGATTTAGTTCCAATAGCCTGGTTGGAAGTATAACTGATTAGCAACCGGAGGGTTGCGAGTTCGAATCCAAACAAATACCGTCTTGTACACGGGGCTGGTGCACTTTAAATTTGCCGTGGACTCAAATGTCCTCACGTTGGCGTGGGGTGCCAGCTGAGGTGTGACCTCATCATCTGACCGTGGTTCAAAATTCCGTGGTGCTGACCTCGGTTCTTTCCCTTCGGGTTTGATCCCGGACCGTCGCCAATAGACCATTGTGTTGCTCCAGTGCGACGTTAATCAAAATACCTTTTTACCCAGTTGGAAGAGCAACGGATTGGCAACCGAAGGATTGCGAGTTCGAAACTCGGTCGAGCCAAAGTACACTGGGCTGGTGCACGTTAAATCGGTGTAGCCTCAAATGTCCTCACGTTGGTGTGGTGCGGAATTTAGGAGAGTGGAGTGCCAGATTAGGTGGTTTAAAAATACGAGGTGTTGTCCTTGGATCTTTCCCTACGGGATTGATCTTGGACCGTCGCCAATGGCCCGTTGTGTTACTGCAGTGCGGCGTTAATTAATTATCTACCTACCAATTTTTTCCAGCTCTTTAAATATTGTATGGAGATACAGCTGTCAATAAAAATCCATAAGTATAATTATTCGTAAGTATAATTATTCGTAAATTTAATACAATTCAGTCCTCTGCTTATGGCTATAAGTTCAGATAGGAAAATTAAATGATTAATATCTCGATTACCACGATGTATATTAAAAAAATTGGATTAGCATCGTGTGTGTGTGTGTACATAAAATAATATATTAAAACATAAAAAATTGCTTTATCAAGCTGAACTTGAGCACACTACATACAAAGTTTTGTTGTTGATTATTGTTTCTAGTAGTTTCAGAATTAAATTATCCGTTTAAAGCACAATTGGGACTAGAAAATGAAAATTATTCCTAATCAAAACCTTGAAGCTTCGCTAATATCAAGGATAAGATTAAGCATGAAAATTAATTACTCTTAAACTTCCCTGTTGAATAAGAATTTTAATGTAAGAAAGTAAGTAAAAAGACTTTCCAATTTTTCAATAAATCAATTACATTATAAAAAGTACACTGATTCATTGAAAATAAACCAATTGCAATTGAAACTTATATCCTAAAATATATTGCTGTGAGATGTACAGGCTTTATTTAGTGGAAGCCAAAAATGGGTAGGGAGTAAGGCAGGTAATTAACGTCGCACTGGAGAAACAAAACGGGCTAGTGGCGACAGTCCAGGATCGATCCCGAAGGGAAAGATCCAAGGAAATCGCCTGTAATTTTGAACCAACGTCAGATGACGAGTCAACACCTGAACTGGCACCTCACTCTACAAACTTCTACACCACGCCATTTGAGGCCACGATAGATTTAACGTGCACCAGCAACCGTGCACACGACGGTCTTTGGTTGGAGCGAGTTTCATACTCGACCCCTTCGGTTTATAATCCGTCGCTCTTCCAACAGGCTACCGCGGACTTCAGGCAGGTAGTTGAATTAACGTCGTACTGAAGCAACACAACGGGCTATTGCCGACGGTCCGATACCTTCACTTTGAAGGAAGGCGTCGACCAGGGCTGCACGGTGAGGAGGGACGTTATCATTAATGAATACGAAACTAGGACCGACATCACCTCGAAACAGGCGAACGGTAGTCTCAAGGACTTCGTCTCTGTATCTTTGACCGGTCCCAGACTCCGTGTCAAAGATGTGAAGGTCTGTGGGGTAGTCCAGTATGATGCCTGCCCAGACCATGACTCCCCCTGAACTAAAACTATGTCTTTCCGTGATGTTCCCGGATGAAAACACGATCCCCGTTCTCTCCAGATCGTGGTACGACGAAAATCAGTTTGCAGATTAAATCTGGACTCGTTAATGCACATGACATTGCCCCACTGTTGTCGCACCCCTGTTGATGTTCCAAACACCACTGAAAACGCTCGCGTTTCTGTGCAGACGTCAGGGGGATGCAAACAGCTGGTCGTCTGGCATAGAGACCGACGTGTCTGAGTCTCCTGTTAACAGTTTGTCTCGAAACTATGACTCCTGTGGCGGCTGAGCCTAGTTGTGTGGCAGAACGGTTCCTCTGACGTCGTGCAGTTATCGCCAAATATCGGTCTTGCCGAGCGGTTGTTACCCTTGGCCGAGCTGGTACTGGTCGTCGGGTAACATCTCCATTGGTTGGAAACCTCTGCCAGTCTTGAGATCCCACACTGAGGCCCATTCAGAATTCGAGACGCTTCGGTTTGGGATCGACCGGATTCCAGCATTCCAATAATTCGTCCCTTTACAAATATGGCCAGTTGGCATCTTTGTGACATCTTCCGTCCTTTTTGATTGTTAACAACGCTCCGTATCACAGCAATTGCAAAATTTCTATCTAATCTGGCCATGCCGCTCGAGGCCGTTTTATACTCGTTCCGACGTGCGCCGGTGTTTTGCGCATGTCGACGTCGACTGCACTGTTTTGCATATGCACAGTGTTTTACCTTCGTTCCACGATTCTCCACAAGTGATTTTGAACCATATTTACTGCGATTGTTTCGCATTTTAAGAAATATGCTTAACTTTTGAACGTGAGTTTAATTTAAGGACTGTCTTAAAAAAGTTCAAGCAGATCAATTGATCAATTTGATGAGCATGGGACATTTTGAAATCAAAAGAATATGAAAAAATCTCAATAAGAGAAAAATGTTTTTTGTATGGACTTACTATACTTATCTACTATATTTTTGGTGTTGTAGATGTAAATCACCCATGATAATCTACATTTTTAAATTTTGTAATATAGAGCGCTTACGTCCGCATCTAAAATTGATAGTGGTGGTGTGCAACGTAGAAGGGAGGGGTAACGCTTATACTTGAACAATGAAAATGTTGACACCTAGCGGTGTTTGGGAGGTGTAACTTCGGATTGCTATAAGATAGGACGTTGAAATGGGTGCCGATTTGTCGAGAATAACATGATTATCATATTATTTAGCCTGAATAACCTATACAATAAAATTAGTAATGTTATTCGCCAGTATGTGTACTTAGTTGAAGAAAATTTTCAGTGTCCGAAAATTACAAAGGAAATATGAACAGAAATGCAAGGAAATCCAAAATGCTGATTCGAACGATGTAGATTCTATGGAGAGCGTAAAAAAGCCGAGTTCGTCAACGCCGGAGCTAATACCTTGAGTGGGCCTCCTCCCGAACCGATGTGCGAACTTGGAATGTTATTACTTTGAAAGATTCTATCAAAAATATTGTACCCAATATAATTCCAGATATCAATGTGCCCATTATGCTAACCCGTGATTTCAATGTCGATTTTACTCGAAACAAATCACTTTTGTGTTTAACTTGAAATGCATTTCTAAATCGCCAACAACCCTGGGCAATACTTCTATAGATTAAACTTTCCTAGTGATTGTCTCGACAATTTATCTCGTCAAACAGACAAAACTAACCAGATCTTGATGGACGAGATATCTCATCGTTAGAAGATGGCTGACCAGATCTTGATCTTATCACCATCGAAAAATCGGTAATATCTTGATGACGAGATATCTCGGCATTAGCAAAATTGATCAGCTCTTGATGGACGAGATATCTCGTCGAAACATTTGTAGGGTTAACCTGAGGAGAAACATCGATGTAAATACCTGTGTAACAAACTTTTCCTATCATCGGCCTTGATAAACAAAATTATACTTCATTTATAACCACCGAGACTTTATTCATTAAGATCTTACCCTTACTCTAATAACACAAAGATTGATTCACGCCTTAAACGATTGCAGTTGTGTCCTCGAACACAATTCACGCCATTTTTAACACATGGCGATGCCGGGGTTCTGGATTTATACGGTCGCTACACCACTGGTAGCGTGGAAGTATATGGGTCTGTTGAAATTCCAAGAACTAGATTTGAAATTGGAACTAAGCTATTCATTTTACCAGACTAGAACAAAGCACTCGTCGGGACATCATACAAGAGACATGATTCTTATTTTGATTTTGTTTGCAATTCCCTGAGACACAATTTATTTATTAAATATTTTACTCTGAGTGGTAGAACCAATTAACCACATTATTGCCTTGATGTTTTCTTTGTCTCGTTCATAAACGAGTCGTTGTGGAGCCATTCATTTGTCATCATTAAGAATGTAAATTCGCGTTAGTACCTCATTAGTGAGTGGAATGAACGACTTTCTACTCTGGTACCATTTTCTAAATATTGTCGCCTAAGTAAATTGAACTCTGGAATGTTAACACTAAATTTTTGAGATCCTTAGTGCCATTGAATAACAGATTAAGTGCCTAAGGGCATTTAAATAAATACTTTTGTAATGGTTTGTAATTGAAGATTTCCTAGTTTGAGAGTTGCTAGTCCTCTAAATCTTTTGAGATCTCTGCGTTATTGAATGGATTGACACTTAAATGAATAATTTGGTTTCTAATAGAATATTTCAGTGGCTGTTCCACATCATGCCTGTGTAATCCATGTTGTTAAATATACGATGAGTGTCAAAAATTTTGAAATAATTTTGACACTTTAAAATCTCTAGATCTCTGCTCGTTAGAATAAGAGATAAAGTATATAAGGGCATTTAAATAAATTTTTTTTGTTATTGTTTCTAACCAAGGATTTTATTATTTCAAAATTGCTGTTCCGTGTGATGCCTGTTGAGTTGTTAACTATTCAAAATAGCAATGCGTCACAAATTATGAAGCCAACTGAAGCACTTCATTAATAGATTTCTCATTTTTTTCGTGATTTGAAACCTTGTTAAGATGAGAATAATTCCTCGAGTGGTGATCCTTAAAATGTAACTTATATTCTATGCATTGCGTATTTGCTAAAATTGAGGTAAAATTTGATGTGAACGATATGAAAAAAAATATCTACATATTAATTCCCGTTGTATTTGTCCTGGGGCTAAAAACAATTCGAAATATCCATAGGAATAACATTGAGTATTCTTACGATTGTGGTACGAAGCTCAGATTGTTTTAAGAGCATTACTGAAAATTGCTGAAAAATTATTCTTTCTAAAAAATTATATTTATCGAATTTAAATACTAGTACTTACATTTGAACTTATTTTTTATTACTTTTTAAAATATCAATTTATAAATATTTGTCCGATGATATTAAGACATTTAATTTTGCATAAATTACATTTTGTTAGGTACGTACACTCATGTCCAAAAATTAAGCATAATTCATAAAATGCGAAAAAATCGGAGTAAATACAGATACAGTGGTTCAAAATCACTTGTGGAGAATCGTGAGACGAAGGTAAAACATTGTACATATACAAAACAATTCAGTCGACATGCGCAAAGCACCGACTCACGTCGAAACGACTATGAAACGGCCTCGAGAGGCATGGCCAATTTAGACAGAAATTTCTTAATTGCTGTGGTACGGAGCGTTGTTAACAATCAATAAGGACGGAAGATGTCACAAAGATGCCAACTAGACATGTTTGTGAAGGAACGAATTATTGGAATGCTGGAATCCAGTCGATCCCAAACCGAAGCGTCTCGAATTCCGAATGTGCCTCAGTGTGTGATATCCAGACTGTGGCAGAGGTTTCAAACCACTGTAGATGTTACCCGACGACCAGCACCAGGTCAGCCAAGGGTAACAATCGTTCGGCAAGACCGATATTTGGCGATAGTTGCGCGACGTCAGAGGAACCGTTCTGCCATACAACTGGGTTCAGCTCTGACAGCCGCCACAGGAGTCCTAGTTCCAAGACAAATTGTTAACAGGAGACTCAGACACATTGGTCTCTATGCCAGACGACCAGCAGGTTGCATCCCCCTGACGTCTGCACAGAAACGCGAGCGTTTTCAGTGGTGTTTGGAACATCAACAGGGGTGCGACAACAGTGGGGCAATGTCATGTGCATTAACGAGTCCAGATTTAATCTGCAAACTGATTTTCGTCGTACCACGATCTGGAGAGAACGGGGATCGTGTTTTCATCCGGGAACATCACGGAAAGACATAGTTTTAGTTCAGGGGGAGTCATGGTCTGGGCAGGCATCATACTGGACTACCCCACAGACCTTCACATCTTTGACACGGAGTCTGGGACCGGTCAAAGATACAGAGACGAAGTCCTTGAGACTACCGTTCGCCTGTTTCGAGGTGATGTCGGCCCTTGTTTCATATTTATGGATGACAACGCGCCTCCTCACCGTGCAGCCCTGGTAGACGCCTTCCAGCAAAGTGAAGATATCCACCGCATGCAGTGTTCTGCCAACTGTACTGATCTGAGTCCTATAGAGCATGTGTGGGATATGCTCGGGAGACATATTGCAGCCCTCCGCCTCCCACCAAGCCCCGTTCCGGAATTGAAAACTGCTCTCCGTGAGGCTTGGAACTCTTTGAGCACACAACTCATCCATACCCTCATCGAAAGTATGGGGAATCGTTGTACAGCATGCGTGTCTACCAGAGGTTCCCACATACCGTATTAAAATTCAGTACCCCACATTTTTTAATCATTCTTTTTCACTAAAGTCGACACTCGTATTGTGAACCTTTTTCTTTCAACCCTTTTCTTTGGATAATAAAAGTCATTATTATCCTTGTTTTCTTCTTCTATTACCCTATTACTCCAGCATGCTTCCATTCCAATGGAGATTTTCTGAAATTATTTTGAATTCATATGGTTTGTGACGAATTTATATTTCTTCAAAACTGTGTAATAGGAAACGTTATATTCTTACGAAATGAATGCCATCTTAAATTTTAATTCTGGCAAGAATTACATCCGATTGGTGCAATTTTAATTTATTCTATTTCATATTGGATTAAATTTGTGTTAATTTATTAAATTTTACAGTATTTTCATGTAGCATGAATAAAAGCGTTTTGAATTATTTTGGTTAACACTGAAACTTGCACCTTTATTCGTCCATTTGTCTTTTTATCGACTTGCTTAAGGTCGTCGAGATAATAGCCCATCGGGAACGAAGTTTAAAAAAATTCACGAATGATACAACTTTCAAAAGCTTTTTTGTGTGAAAGTTTCCATCGGTGAATTCACCTTGCTAATCACATTTTTAAAACATAAAATAATTGCACACGTTAAAAACGACTCGAAAGACATGTGTATTAAAAAAGTTTCACTTAAATGGCTGTAATATACAGATATTAATCTAGTAATTTAACCGATAGGTTAAAGGTATGCAGTTTCAACTCAATCATCTTGTTGAATATAAAGCCTCAATTACTTTTATTTATTTAATTTTTATTTCTCTACAGAAAAATACGTTTATAGAGAACAAAAAACGTACGATCAAAACATGCAAGAAAAATACATACACAAATACAGATAGATAAAAGAAAAAAAACAAAGAGTAAAAGATTACTTATAGTAATGAAATGAAAAAAACATATAATCCGAGAAAGAATTATACAATTTAAAAAATATATTTGATAAAAATAAATTTGAGATAAACAATAAAAATATATTTGGAGCGTAAGTTTTTAAAATGATTAACAAACAATAATTTTCTGGTGAAATACTTGTGAACGTCAAAATTAATACAAGAAACAGAAAAGGGCGAATCAATTTTGTTATATAGGAAGTTGTAAAAATATTTTGTCCCAGAAATACGGAGCTTCAAAGTAGTGAAACTGAAATCCTTTCGCAATTAAGAAGAATGCACATCTAAATATTCATAATTCAATGCACAATAGTTTGGTATTAATAGCACAACTTCCGTGTGTTGGTATACCCGTATATCCAGGTTATTAGTATTTTAAGTATTATATTAAAATTTTTCTGTTCAAACTTGAGTACTAAATATGGAAAAGTAGTAAGAAGTAAGTAAATATGGTAAAGTAAGAAGTACTAAATATGGTAAAGTAAGAAGTACTAAATATGGTAAAGTAAGAAGCTGTTTGAGGAAGTTCGATGCGATCAGTCTGGTGTAGTATGAAGTCTTATTTCGAAATATTTAGTATGGAATTTATATAAAATCAACTAGCAGATGCAAAACTTAGTCGAAATAGTATTAAAAACAGTCTTCAAAACAATCTATATATATAAAATAGGATGTGTGTGTGTGTGTATGTGGGTATATTTTCTATACAAATCTACACCGTTTGACCAATCCACACCAAATTTGGTACACTTATACTTTAGAACACTGCGGTCAGCATAGGCTAACTCTTAACCCCCGTTCTATTGACCCTAGGGAGCTAAAAACTATTCGAAATCCCATAGAAATAACATTGGGCATAGATTGATTGCTTTAGGCAGCGATGGTTGCTTTACCAGTGTTGATCGAAACGCAATTTTTTTCCGAAACAAATTAAATTACAATATTTATGTTTGAACTGACTTTTTAGTTCTTCCCATGATGTAAAGATATTTTATTGATGAAGGAAAGAATATTTTAAAATATTTATGTTTGCAAGGAAATTCAAGGAAATGTTTTCAGGAGTTCAAGGATAATTTTCAAGGAAAGTTGGTGCATATTTCGACCAACTTTCCTTAAATAATTTATTGAATACGTAATGATTTGTAGAATTCTGTTTCATAAGCTTTTTAGGTAAGGCGTGTAACTTATTTTAAAATGTCCGGAATAGATGCATGTGAATCCTCCATTGAAAGCAGTGATTTTCTTTCTTAAAAATTCTGTAAAATCGACCTTCTGCTTTTTGAAAATTTTTTATCTATTCAGTTTAATTTGTCTACACCGATTACATTTATTTCTAATCCAAGCACCGGTATTCCGAAAAGCACAAACGAAAAACTCATTGATCATAAAAGCGTAATTTTGCTACTCGATATCTGGCAGCACCAGAATTAATGTTTACTTTTTTTATATAAAACTTTGTAGAACTTTCTAGAAAGTTGGGAAACGGAAACTTCCTTCGACTCATGGTGGAGCACATTCCAGCACCCACTCGATTCTTAGCTGGTCGTATTTAAAGGAAGCTAACTCGGTAAGACTTCCAGTTTATCATCTTTCAGTGTATCTGGCAGTTTTATTTCGCTCTTTTAATTGATTGTATAAGTGTTCCCTACTTTATTCGACAGTGATAGTGTACATTTTGGATTTATATTTTTAAACTGATGTAAGTACTACATAATTTTAAATTTGTTTTTTCGTTAATTTTAGCTTTTTATTGTATTCTATAATAGATTTCATTGCTCAGTGAGAGTGTGCCTTTTGCTTATTTTATGAAATAGCTTTTCTTTGTATTCCTTTACAGATTTCTTTGCTGTAGCAATGCCTCCAAGGAAGCGGAAGGCGATCGGCCAAGTGCAGTCAACGGCTAAGATGCTGAAAGATGAGCGTAGTCAAGAAATTTCCGAGGAGAGGAATAGAAGACTTGCGATTGCAAGAGAGCTACTACATCTAGAGCAACAGAGACGGCACAGCAGCGTGAGGCCCGACTACAGGATATGAAAGAGAGAGCTACTGCATCTAGAGCAACAGAGACGGCACAGCAGCGTCAGGCCCGACTACAGGATAAGAGAGATAGAGTCAAACGATCACGGACTGCGCACCATTTTAGCTCAGCATAGGAAGGATTTCACTACAATTCACATAAAGACTACTCGCTGCATGCAAGTGTTACCGTCAGGAAAATGGAAATGGTTTGTAGTTACAGCCAAGCCAAAAAATTTATATCGCAGTCTACTGGTATTTGCTGCAAAAATGGAAAAGTTAAACTCTGCCAACTGGAACCACTACCATAAGAACTTTTGACTCACACATCAGGAGATACGTCAGAGTCGAAGCATTTTCTTAGTAACATCAGAAAATACAACTCATGTTTCCAAATGACATCATTCGGCGCCACATCAGTTGTTGGACAGCCCGGATTTTCATCGACATTTAAGGTGCAAGGGCAAATTTACCATAGAGCGGGATCGTTGCTTCCGCTGCCAGATCAGCCACCAAAATTTCTACAACAATATTTTATTCAAAACGAGCAAATGCAAACTGATCAGAGGTGCGCCTACATCTCGGGAACAAGACGTCAGATTGTGTTTAACTTACAAAGGATGTTTCATGAGCACAATAATCTTATTAAAACGTTTGAAACTGCATTGGAACGTATACCAACAGATGACTATAAAGTAGTCATAAGAGCAGAGACCGAAGACCAGCAGGCGAACACGAGCGGCGCTTTAACTCTCCTCAAGCAGATGAAGTCGCGGTGGTTATATCAGGCGATGAGTTTGATCAACGGGATATCGTTATTGAAAGACGAGGTGAATCATTGCACCGCATTTAGGAAACACATCGATCTTATGATGCTCTGCAGTACCCAGTTATATTCCCCCATGGTGAAGATGGATATCATTTTAATCTGAGGCAGATCAACCCAAGAACAGGTGAAACAACCAGCAAGAAAGTTTCAGCGATGGATTTCTATGCGTACAGATTAATGGTTCGAGATACTGAGCAGAACCACGTATTGAACTGCAGGCAATTGTTTCATCAGTTCATCGTCGATATGTACGCTAAAGTCGAGAGTGAGCGTCTCCTTTACATTCGTCTAAATCAACGTAAACTGAGAGTTGACGAATATATTCACCTGAGAGATGCTGTGTCAAATGACGGGAACACTGAAAACCTCGGTACCTTAGTCGTACTACCAGCTACATTTACAGGCAGTCCCAGACACATGCACGAATACAAGCAAGATGCTATGACGTACGTGAGGACGTAAGGGAGACCAGACTTATTTATCTCCTTCACCCGCAATCCCACTTGGACGGAGATCAAGGAGGTTCTTACCAATGGTCAATTACCCAGTGAGCGCCACGACTTTATTGCGAGAGTATTTAAACAGAAGCAGTTGAAGCTGCACTTTGCGCATCTTTCGTTTTTTAGAATTCTGCATTTTTTGTCGGAATTTCGTTTCTGTTTGTCTTTGTCTTAATCTCTTACATATTGCAATATATTCAGAAATCAAATGTATATATTTGCGTCCGAAGTATATTCCAGAAGCTATGAAAAAGTTAAAACGTATTTTCCGTACAACTTAAATGATTGCATTTTTCTGTGAAAGAAAAGTGATTATTCTAATTCACTTTTCAAGCAACATTTAATCATTTCAACACGAGCAACGCCGGGTAATTCAGCTAGTGACTAATAAAGATTAAAACGATCGAGTATGGCCATTTCGATGGAGCAAACCGTCCACCATCATCAGGAAAGAATTCAAGAGAAGAAAACGCGAATTTAAGTGTGTTGTTTTAAGAAAAGGTAATCAATGGCCATTTCGAAGAAGCAAGACGTCCAACACCATCAGGAAATTATTCACGAGAAGAAAACGCGAATTTTAATGTATTGTTCTAAGAAAAGATAGTCAATGGCCATTTAGATGAAGCAAGACGTCCAACATCATTAGGAAAGAATTCACGAGAAGAAAACGCGAATATAAATGTGTTGTACTAACAAAAGGTAATCAATGGCCATTTCGAATAAGCAAGACGTCCACCATCATCGTGACAGAAGTAAGTAAAGAGAAGAAAACGCGAATTTATATTTGCTGTTCTAAGAAAAGATAGTTAATGGCCATTTCGATGAAGCAAGACGTCCAACATCATCAGGACAGAAATAAAGTCACAAGAAAACTCGAATCTAAATGTGATCTAAGAAAAGGTAGTTAATGGCCATTTCGATGAAGCAAGACGTCCACCATCATGGGGACAGAAGTAAGTCACTAGAAGAAAGCGCGAACTTTAATGTGTTGTTCTAAGAAAAGATAGTCAATGCCCATTTCGATAAAACATTATGTCCAACATGATCAGGAAAGAACTCATGAGAAGAAAACGCAAATTTAATGTATTGTTCTAAGAAAGGTAGTCAATGTCCATTTGGATGAAGTAAGACGTCCGCAATCATCGGGACAGAAGTACATCACGAGAAAAAAACGCGAATTTTATTGTTTTGTTCTAAGAAAAGGTAGTCAATAGCCATTCGATGGAGTTTTTGGTCAATGTGTTTTCAAACAAGCAAAGTGATCCAAACTTTGAGATTTATTCTCGAGTTAAACATCGAAGAAGCCTTATCTAATAAAGTGAGTAAGGGCCAGATTCAGCTGCAACATTTCTCGATCATTTCGCCTTAACACTCTGGATACGAGGACTGGCCCAACCGGCCGAAAGTTTCGAGTCCCCTCGTTACGAAAAGCTCGGATTCTTTCAGACCTCAAACTCCTAAAGAAACGACGAAGCCTATTACGATTTCCATCCCCTATTTTCTGTGCTACAAAGAGACCCGCGCGTGAATAGCCTTATCTACCCATTGACAAAGATGTCAGGGTTATCGACGGGGAGCCTCGCAAATTGTTTATTCTCGAGCATCTATGCTGTGAGAGATTGAGTAAATAAAAAGAGATACACTTAAAAAGTCACCTCCGTCCTTTCAGTTTACTCGGGAAGAATCTGTCCCTTCTAGGCATACCCACGACCCGACAATAGAAACAGGCACATTAGGTGGTAATGAGACGACACATATTCCCTCTCCTCCTGCGGGAAAGCATTGTAAAGGCCGTTTCGACCGGTTTCAATAAGTTTCCTGTAAAACCGTTGGGCCGGCTGCCGTAACCAAAGATGGAAACGATATTCTGCCCCGACGTATGCAGAGGGTTAAAACGCAATAGGTTATGGCTTAACGTTCATGCTTCGATGCATCTGAAACGACTCGATCGTGTGTATTGCATTCAATGATCGACGAAATTCTACTCCTCTCGCGTCGCAAGTACGCTCGATCATTTTCTGTTTACATTTCTCCTGGACATGTCGGATATCATTCATCTTTAAAGAATTCCTCGATACTTATGAGTTCGAGGTAATCCTTTGGGTTCGCAAGCATTTAGCTCTACGTCCACTTCGTTCCATCCTTGCCGCTAAAGTGGCATAAGAAACACCGACTTTTCCGCTCACGAGATCCGGGAGGACATCTAAGGCTTCAATCAAAACTCCGCTTCCTTTGCTCATTCTAAATTGTTAAAGGAAGGTGGATTGGAATTAGGAGATTGTAAAAAGATAGTGAATGCCTAAAATTGGGAGAGTGAAATTAAGGAATTGGTTTTACCAACTTGCAGAATGTCGTTCGTAGAACTTTCAGAGCGACAAAAATAGGTAAACAAACATGACGCAACTTCACGTCCTCTTATTGGTCAATTGTCGATCATGTGACGTCACAACCATTTGAGCAATAATCTTACTACTGTGGTAATCCTAACAGCCTCGATCGTATTTAGACGGGGAAAAGAATTCCAAAATAAAACTCGATCGTAGTGCTTTCAGTCGGTCGAAGAGATCGATCACGTTTCAGTTGAATCTGGCCCAAACAACACTAGTGCTTCCTCCCCTTTACACGTGTCCTGGAAATGCTTAGTTAAAAAGAGAGTTGTATAACACTGTTCTAAAATAACGTATTTAAAATCGCGTTTTCCTCGTGTGACTTCTATTCTTACGATGGTGGACATCTGTCTCCACCGAAAGGGCCATCGACAATTTTTGCTATAAATTTAATCCTTACTAGTCGTTGTTTTGAAGATTTTTTTATTTTTTAACTATTACACCTTTATTAGATTTGTAAATTTCATGAAATAAAAGAAAACGTAAATTCATTTCTAATCAAATTTACTCGTCTGTTTTAAAACGGCAGGCGGTTGAAAAAATTATTTTTGATTCGTTTTCTCGAAAATTAAATTACTTTATATGATTCAGAAATTGTTCTGAAAAGTAATTATATCATAGCTCCTTATAAAGATGAAGACAGTTTACCAGGGCGTTAAATCAATTCGTACCTTTATGATGAGGAAATCACATATGTGCTTTTTTAATTGAAAGGGTTCGTCTAAAAAATCTCAAATAAAAATAATTATGGCATGAATATATTTTATTTTGGAATTCTAAGAAATTGTTCCAGGAATCGTTCTGCAATATAGAATTATTTGTATTATATTTAAAACAAATTTGATAAAGACATTCCAAAATAAAATTAAGACTTCATATAACTGATTCAGAAGAACAATGACGCAAGTGGAATTAATCAATTTATTCGGAAAACGATAAGAATAGCGTTCGTTATTCCAGGAATTCAGCACACGTCTTATGCAATCGTTCTAATCTGCACTAGCGTCATTGTTGCATCGATCAGCTGTACCACCCCCACATCCAAATCACTAATACTTGCGTTCTTCTGAAGGATAATGAGGAAAAATTGAATTTTGAACAATGGTGCAATGCGCTTTAGTGGAGCTGAGTATTACTACAGCTCTGTCCTTGTCACAATGCAAATACGAATCATGTCAAAGACAAGTGACATATTTAACTCAAAATATCCATACTTTGCACTTGCTTCATTGTTCTTACGGGAACAGTGTCAAGACGTAAATATTTATCTATATAAATAGAAATGTAATGTTCGTTTGTTCCTAACGCAAAATCTCCCAAAAATTTTTCAGCGATTGCCATTGAAATTTTGCCACAACGTTGCATTCGAATACGCGCATGTTTTAGTCTACTTAGCTATATAAATAAAAATATAACGCCAGAAGGAACTGGTAAAACGTTCCTAATTAAATTGATTCTGGCCGCAATCAGATCCCAAAGTCACACTGCCTTAGCACTTGGGTCGTCCGGAATAGCTGCGACTTTGATACCAGGTGGAAGAACTGCTCATTACGCTTTGAAATTGCCATTTGACATGCAATTCATTGAATCCCCACGTGTAACATTTCAAAAGCATCCAGCATGGGAAAAGTATTGCAAAAATGCAAACTTATCGTTTGGGATGAATGCACAATGGCACACAAAAAATCGCTCGAGGCTCTTGATCGATCATTGCAAGATTTGCGTGGAAACATCAGACCATTTGGAAACGCATTAATATTGCTTACAGGAGATTTCAGGCAAACATTGCCTGTAATTCCTCTATCGACACCAGCGGACGAAATAAATGCTTGCTTGAAATACTCTACTTTGTGGCGACACGTAAAGACGTTGAATTTAACTACAAATATGCGTGTTCAGCTGCAAAACGATCGATCAGCTGAGATATTCTCACATCAATTGCTGGAAATTGGGAACGGAAAGGTTCCGGTTGATCTGACCTCAGGATGAATTTCATTGCCTCATAACTTCTGCAATTTAGTGACGTCAAAAGAAGAATTGGTTGAAAAAGTATTTCCCAATATTCAAATCAATCATAAGAATCACGATTGGCTGAGTGAGCGAGCTATTCTTGACGTCAAGAACAAAGACGTCTACGAACTTAACAGTATTATTCAGTGTAACATTCAAAGCGAGGCAGTCACATACAATTCCGTCGACATTGTCGTGAAAGCAGATGAAGCAGTTAATTATCCAACAGAATTTTTAAATTCACTCGATCTGCCAGGGATGCCACCGCACGTAATGCAATTGAGAATCGGTGTGCCAATTATCATGTTGTGAAATATCAACCAGCCAAAGCTATGCAACGGCACGCGACTTGCAATAAAAAAATTCATGAGCAATATCGTAGAGGCAACAATCTTGACAGGACCTTTCAAAGGTGAAAATGTCCTCATTCCTCGCATTCCTATGACTCCAACTGGTATGCCATTTCAGTTCAAGAGATTGCAATTCCCAGTTCGACTGGCGTTTGCAATCGGCATAAACAAAGCTCAGGGCCAATCGTTAGAATTGTGCGGTTTAGATCTAGACACGGATTGCTTCTCACATAGACAATTCTATGTTGCGTGTTCTAGAGTCGGCAAACCAGACAATCTCTATATCTTGACAGACAATGGAACAACAAAAAACATTGTATACCCGCAAGCATTGTGAAATAAAAAATATTGGAAATGTGTGCTTTCTTTTTTCTTTCTTTTCAATTTAACCAGATGAGCCACAGCAACGCTTGGCCCGGTACATCTAGTATTAAATAAAAATTTGGTGAACTGAATTGTGATCGCGAATAAATTTCAAAGCTGATAGTTAAGTTTTTGAATGAGTATCTGGGAATGGCAGAAATAAAATTTTCTCAGGAAGTAGCGGAATAAGTATATAAAAACTTTTGAGTATACTTGTACTAATGTAACGAAAATAAATTTTAAATGTTTATTTTAATGTATAATTGATTGCAATAGTGATGGGGATTTTTATATGTCTTAATTAATGTCGCACTAAGCAGCACAATGGGTTATTGGCGACGGTCCGAGATCATACACAAAGGGATCAAGCCCATCCAAGGACAACACTACGTAATTTTGAACCACGGTCAGATGACAAGGTCACATCTGAGCTGGCACCCACTCTCCAAAGGGATTTTTATAATAAACGGGTTATGCAGTATAGTGGAAGGCACATTTATGCCCCGTTCACATGAGGCGTTTTCTAACGCGCGTTTAACGTCAAAACTAAACGCGGGTAGCCAAAGTACAGAGTTCTACTGGAGTGTTCACATGCAAAAATCGCTGGAATCCACGCTCTAGACAGCTTCGGCGCTTAAACAATCTCCGTTCGTTCTAGCGATTAGAAAGCGCTTGGAAATACATAGGATTGTACTACACCGTTCACATGACACGCGTTTTGATTCACCTTAGGGCTTTTTCATTCCCCTACTCCAAATTTCTGTCTTCGCGATCGTTAAAGATAGTGTGAAAATTTCAAAATTCCACAGATTTCAAATCCGTTGAAATCTGTGGAAGATTTTACCCCAGATCGATACTTAAAATATGATTTTCTTTAAATAAATAATTTTTCAACTGTAACTTTAATATTTTAGCGATACTTATTTGGGCGCATTTGACGAATATATTCATTACGAACACAAAAGGGAGTATTGATCTCGTTTTTATAGAAAAATATAACTTGATTGGAGTATTTTGTCTTAATTCACTGCTTTATATTTATGGCCATTACAAATAGCATGAGAAAATTTAATCATATTCGATTTATTGAAGAAATTTACCCTGCTTTCACACAAAACTTGTAAAAATGCGATAGTTTACAACTAACATATGAAAGGCAGTGCAACTTCGTCACAATGATTGCTTTTAGAATATGATTTTAGCACTTCGACACTTAAAATTCCATAAAATGAATTCCGAATTGATTTACGACAGTTAACGCCAATTAGATCGAACGCCAAATACAGTCACAACGACAAATAAACTACATTCTAAGTTAACCCTGATAAGTATCATATAGGAGCATTTGAACAGAGGAAATATACTTTTCCTTTCCGTCTGGTTTTTTTTGTTTTGTTTACACTGAAAATATATTCGTCTCTTGTTATATTTTAGGGGTTGCTAAGTTCGCCACAAACTCTACAACACGCCATGGTTAAATGCATCTCACGAATTGAGCACAGTAAAGCAACCTTATGTTTTCCTTCTACAGAAATAACTGCTCTCCACCAACGTCTGATTTGTTTGCCTTCCTTACACTGAAAATATATCCCTCATATAGGTGGTGTCGTACCTTGGGACAGTTTTAAACAAATATTTTGTTAATCTATGCATATGTTCCAAGGTTCAACATGGTGTTTTACCTTGGGATACATGTTGTTGTACCTTGGGATACACGTTATACTTTGGGATACATGTTACCTTTAGATTGTTTAAAGTAGGCTACAAAATAAATCAATTCCACACATACTACATCACAAAATAAATGTTGTACCATGGGTACAACATTTATTTTGTCCCGATGTGCAACTGGTTGCCTTTACAAATAAAACAGTCTAGAAAGTAGTATCAGGTTATGTTTACATTGAAATCATATCATCATTTAGTAGAAAAGATTTTTAACTAACTTTACCAACCCTAAAAAAATACAATTATAATCAGTGAAAATACAAGAATCAAAATGAAAAATCCATTTACAAAATTTGAAAAATCCATCCATTCCCAATTAACACATTGACTGCCGATCCCGCGCCAGCGCGTGATTTGGCGTTGCCGGTGAAGGGCCAATCACGCGCAGGCGCGTTATGTGGGGTGATGTCTCAGGTGCCAGTCACGCTCGGGCGCGTGAAAAGCTACGCTTCATTGTTTGTTGTTCTCCAGTTCAATCGGCATTACGTTTTGGGTATGTATGCTGGTATTGGCGTGGAGTGAAGGTTGGAAACTAGTTATAAAGGTGTGTGGTTTCTGATTTATTGCTTTGTAATAGAATCTTGTAACATGAGTTGTACAGATGATAGTTCTGCAGGGCCTTCACGTGCAAAGAAAAGAAAGTTGCAAAATAATAAGCTAACAGCTGATGAAATTGCAAATTTGTTGGCTGAGCTATCGGACGAGTACCCGAGTAAATTTAGTTATGACAGTGACGAGGAATTCTTTCCTCCCAAAGATGCCCAGGTGTCGGATTCAGAAGATTTCATGACAATGCCCGTCCACACACGGCCAATCGAACTCAAGAGCTGATCGGATCATTTGGCTGGGAACAACTTGATCACCCTCCGTACAGCCCCGATCTAGCGCCCAGTGACTACCACGTGTTCCTGCATTTGAAGAGGCATCTGGGTGGTCAGCGCCTCAACGACGATGTCAAAACGACGTGTTGCAGTAGTTGTCTAATCAGGCGGCAGATTTCTACGAGGATGGTATTCAAAAGCTGGTTGTACGATACGATAGGTGCCTTAATATTGGTGGGAATTATGCAGAAAAGTAGATTAAAGTACAGGCTTTCATGTAAAAATAAAATTGTTAAGAAAAGTGTACTTGTTTTATTTTTATTTCAAAACAGTACTTAAAAACACGCCTCGTATAAAAAAACGTAATTCCTCCATCAGTAATTTCCTCCAGATCACGTTTTTAGGGAACGGGCGTGAGTGAGCAGGGGCGGAGCCCCCCAGTATACATATATGTTTGTTTGTGATAGTTTCATATAAAAATAATGCACATTGTTACTTATTTTGATTTATTTTTACATGTCACGCGCCAGCGCGTAATGTGGCATTTGGGAAATAATTTTACCTCTAGTGCCAATCACGCGCTGGCGCGTAGTGATAAAATTTTATAATTAAAGGCTTACATAATGCTTAGCTATCAGTGTGATACACATAACCATCTTTTATTACCACTTTTAAATCATATTTCTTATAATAAGTAAGTTGGCATATGGGTAAAACCTTGCTTCAATGTTATCGCAATAACTATTAACACAACCTCGCGTGACCGACAGTCAATGTGTTAAAAATATTTACTTACCAGAGGACGTATTTCAATTAGTTGTTCAACAAACAACTAATTGCAAACACAACAAACACTTGTGGAGTGCCAATTTTTATGAGAAGGTTCTCTGGCGGCAAATGGTAAACTACAATGTGTTATTTTGCTACTTATTCAAAAGGAGGCAGCATAATATAAACTGTTTCAAGGTACAACTGTCCCATGGTACACCTTCCCCAATTATTATATTTTGTTAGTTTTTAGTGGTGGCTAAGTTCACCACAAACTCTACAACACGTCATGTTTAAATTCATCTCGGGAATAGAACACCGGAAAGAAACCTCATGCTTCCTTTCTCCAGAAATAAACTGCCCTCCTCCGTTCGATTAATACGGATAAAGAAATCAGCATACGAGAAAAGAAAGCAGCAAAATAAGTCTTTTACGGCTCCGAAGGAGCATAACGAGGCTCTTCAAGAGTAAGCATAAAAAGCGCAACAGCTGACATGTATATCTGTTTTCGTGTAATATGGACTCGATGCATACCGGTAAAAGTTCGCAATGTATCAGCTTTTATGCTCCTCGTCACGAACACTCACTTCCACGATACCCATGCAGATGAGATCCTTCTGGATCTAGAAGAGGCCGGCCATATTGTTCTTTTTCCGCGACTCTGTTTTTGTTTATTGCTTCCTGAAAACACTGGTAGAGAAACGACTGGTACTTATCGTTGCGATGAAAGAATTTATTTTTACCGAAGTTAAAGTTTCAAGGCAAAATATAAGTTTTTTCAGAGCTGGCTTGTGGAGGAAGGCTTAAGGGATTGAAGCCATTCAACGAAGCAGGCCCATCAATCGAAAAGAAGAAAATGCAGATCGTATTTTCACGTCTACACTTAAGCTCAGGTTTTTGTAGGAGGCTAGAAGACACGAGAGCTCTATTTTTGCCCGGACAATTTTAATATCTGGGTGCTCCAAGCAGATACGTGCTCATTAGATTGTTATGAATATTAGTACCACAAAATGGTAAGGTTTTCTATGCAGGATAGCTAAATGACATGACTCTTCAATCATTTTTATTTTTTGTTCCGACTGTTTTTCGAATCCAACCAAAGATCGTCGTGTACAAACGGGGCTGGTGCACGTTAAATATTTAGTGGTCTCTAATGTCCTCACTTTGGCGTGGTGTGGAAGTTTGGAGAGTGGGGTGCCAGCTCAAGTGTGACCTCGTCATCTGACCGTGGTTCAAAATTACGTGATGTTGTCCTCTGATTTTTCCATTTAGGTTTGATCCCGAACAGTCACCAATAACCCGTTGAGTTGCTCCAGTGCGGCGTTAATTAAAATACCTACCTATCTACGTAATGCTATGCCTCGGACATCTTGGGCATGTTCTTTCTTTTAGTTTGCGGTAGGCTTGAACTTTCTTTAAGTTAAGATGATGAGACATTTCGGAAATTTTCAAAAAGTTTTCACAAACCTAATCAAGTTTCCACACACATACTTTTACAGATATCGATATATCTCGCGTAGTCGAAAAGATTCATACCTCGTGTTACGTGCTATCACATCACTGTCCCGAGTTACTCTTATTTTACAGCACGCGTCAATGGCCGTTTTTACCACAATAATTACGCCACTCATTATTGCGTCACATGACCTTGAACGCTATTTCGGTTAACTCTTCGGACGTTCCTCCCTTCACTTCAGCCATTATATTTTAGCAAGCTCTTTTATAGTTTTCAAATTATTGAAGAAAGTCTGGTGCACCCTTTGCTTGAGATACACGGACTTTTTCTGAGGGACATATTAATGCAACGAAACGACAGACGTAATCTGTGTGTAACAGTTATCGGAAATAAGTAGCTTTTTCATAGGTATTTAGATACTCGTTCAGTAAATTAAGTGAATATACATGCTCAAATCAATTTGCGATGGTTGATTCATAAGTTATATCACCAATCGAGTACCGTCGCTAGTTATTTTGGAAGAAAGGTTTGTTAAAAAATTGAATTTGAAATTCACTTTCCTCAGGTATATTTATTTCTCTCTTCTGTATCAATAAAACTTTCCTTGTGTGTGCAAGTCCATTACGTCTTGTGTTCTGTACATCTTAGCCAAATATGGTCCTTGTACTATAAGATCCAACCAATCAACCTCACAGTCCTTATTTGGTACAGTTTGATTCCTAGTTATTCCTTAAATTCAAAGTATGATGAATGGACAACATTTTTCATCCGATGCCGCAATTGAAATGAGTGTGGAGTTTTTTTCAGATATTTTCTTCATAGATTGAAAGAACAAGGGAACAGAGCATTTGGAAAAACGTGTGGCATTAAAGAATATACTGTTAAAAATAAGTTTCGAATGTTCAAAAGAAATCAATTTCTTTATTTTCTTGAAAACTCATTTTATACGTTGGACATCTTTATTATCAATCAACTCTCAAACAACACGTATTTACAAATGAAAATGACTCCAATAAGACCTCAGAACAAAATACTAAGTGGTATGAACTCTACAACTGATTTACGTCCACAGTAACAAATAAAATCTCCTTAATACACAGCATAAATTACCTTTAATCAAAAATGAAGCCGGGAAAACATCTCGTTAATAACAACCGTATCTCCTTCACTTGAGTTCGTTTAATACAATAACAAAGCAATAAAAGTTATTTACAATCCCGTTAAACGGAGTCTGTATTTGAAACTCTCAACTCCAGGCCCCCTCTCTAAAACCCCGATTCCAGTCCCACTATCTAATCTGGAGAGGCCCAATCTAAAAAAATATATCGACTTCTCCATCCCAGACACTTCGGATCTACACCAATAAAATATACGCCATTAAGGGTTGGCCCAGGGCTATAAATCCCCGTGTTTTATTGTGCCCTGTTGCTTTACAGCCCATATCTGCTAAAGCGTAGAGCTATAATTGGTGGTAAAGAGTTGAGAACTAGAAAGACGGTTCGAGAAGTCATCTTTTTCCTGTAGTGGGAAGATAATATTCCTTTCCTAAGCTTTTATTTGTTTGACACTGTTGCAGCTGTATATCGCTGGAGAGGAATTTCTGTGACGTAGTATCCTTAGAGATTGGTTTGTTGCTCGGCGGTCATTTTTTGATACAACAAGGCAAATTTTGTATTTGAAGAGATCATCTTACGGAGCTTTAATAATAAAATTAAACACTGTAAATACACCTTTTGAGATACCTAAACATACAAAGTTCCACGCGTCAAATGAGTTTTAATTTCAACGCATCAAATAAATCATACGTTGAAGGCAGTACTTAAGTGAATGGACTATATTGATATGAGTGAATTTTTGTAATGGGTCATGTGCCGCTATGAACTATCTATGTGAGAATTTACAAGTCTAATGGTCTTCCTTGGGAGTTATTGATACTTACCTGGCACTGGGAATGCTTTGATCAACCTAAAACTTTCAAACTAAAGACCTAAAACTTGCAGTTACAAATCGGTAAGCTGAGATTCACAACATTCGGTAGCTTGGAGTGCATAATTTCAGATCTTCCCGGGTAGTAACTGGATTCCAATGGTGGATAGAGAAAGATTTCTTGGTATACTATACGACCAGAAACTTATCGTCCACCCCCACGACGAGATGCTGCGGATTTTTTGCGAGAAAAAGATAAATCTCTTAAGAGTTCTCTCTACTACATCTTGCGTGCGAAACGTTTCTCCATGCTTTACAGCTATCTAGAAATTATTCGTTCTAGATTAGATTATGGCTGTGCAGCCTATGGCTCCACCAGTCTATCTGTGCTTCGAAAGCTCGATAGTATGCATAACACCACACTGAAGATCTGCCCCGGTGCTGTTTGCACTTCACCCTTCAAAAGCCTGTACGTTGTGTCCCATGAACCATCTTTGACGGTCACAATTTTTTGCTATCTCAAAAAAAGTCTGGCGTGAGAAGAGCAACAAGCTCCACAACATCCATCTCACTCTTTCCGTCATTTTCATTTTGACGGTCCGACGTCGTATTAATCCGTCTTCGAACTGACCATTCAAATGTTACAGGCATTTATTGGTTGGAGAAAACGCTCCATCGTGCCAGCAACTTCTTGCCATAAATCATACTTAACTTTTCGTACAGGTCTTAGACATCTTTAGCACACTACTTAAATACATCATCACCTATCGGATTTACTGGGTCACCCTTCAAACCATCACTTTTCTTTTTACAAAACTGGTTTTTCATGACATATATAATGCATCATCCTTTAATTACATGTTGATATTAAATTTTTAATGGGAAATTAAGATTCTTAGTCCCTTTTCTGTCGAGTTAATTTTTTAGTTTCCATAATCCGTCAATGGAAGCATCTGTATGAATTTGAGTTTCAAAATTTTGGCGGCAGATCTGTAAAACAGGGTTTTGGTCAAGTAATTTTTTAAGGTGATTAAATATAAATAGCTATTTGTCACCAAATTGAAAAGGGGCATCTTTACGTAGGTCACTAAGGGGACGAGCAATTGAGGAATAAGATGTTAAAAACTTTCTAAAACATCCTGTTAAACCCAAATAACGTTGCACTTCTTTAGCAATTTTTGGTTCTGGGTAATGTAAAGCTGCAGCTGTTTACGAAGGGTAAAGTTTGCCATCTTCAACAATATGTTCAAGAAACGCAATTTTCTTTTGCAAGAACTGACATTTTTTAAAATTTATCTCTAGGCCATATTCACTAGATAGTTTATGGACTTGTTTGAGACACCCACGGTACCTTCAGTTTCATCATTTGAAGTAATAACAAGATCGTCCATGTGCGGGAAAACAAAGCCTTGAACAATCAATTCATGTAAAACAGTATTTATAAATCTTTGAAATACTGATGGGAATTTGCAGAGTCCATGTGGCATACGTAAAAATTGATATTGGCCGGTGTTAGTGACAAAAGTGTGCAAGGACGACTTTTTTCGTCACATGAAAAAATCCATTCCTCAGATCAATTATACTGAATATTCGCGCATCTTGTAATTTATCGAGGATGTCGTCAATATGAAGCAAATGGTAGTGATCCTTTTCGATGAAGCGGTTTAAGAGTCAATAGTCATTGCGAACTCGATGACTTCTTTTTGACTACAACAACCGAACTGGCATATTCTGAAGAACAGGGCTGAATAATTTCATTTTCCGACCGTTCCTGCAGTTGCTTATCTACTATAGTACGTTCAGAAAAAGGGAAACGTCGGGGAGTTTAAAAAATAGGTTTTGAGTCTCAGAGTGATGGACATCCAACAGGAGTAGATTTCATTTTATGTGGTTTATAACATCTAATTAAGTTATCAACTTCTGATCTAACCTTTGAATTAACACAAGATGAAATTGCTTACTGAGGTTGTTCATCATAAATAGAAAACACAAACGGTGCCTCCTGTGAAAAGATATCATTTGCAGAAAAATTATCGAAAATTACACGATCAGAACTAATCGTTAGCTGAGCTAATTTAATGTCACATCCAATGATAACAGAAAAAGTCATAGACAACACGAATTGGTACAACACGAATTATAGTGGGAAAAGTATGCTTATCTATTTCAACAGTTGTTTGAAATGAACTGATTGCTGGAATACAGGAAAACCCGTATCCTGTAAGAACACCATCAACAGTAGAACGTTTTGGTGAACCTAACTTCTGCCAGTCACTTTTTTCATTAATGTGACTTGTGAACCTGTGTCAACAAGTGCTTGGAAGTTTTGATGTAAAATAGTAACTGTCTTACACTTTTAAGAGTAAGACAGTTCACTAACTTTGTTGATATTAGACTCAAAAGATTTAGATTTTGAATTTTGGGAACATTTTTGGCTTTTATGACCAAAACCAAGCAAGCAAAACAACCCTGCCCACGGTCTTTAAGCTGACAGTCCTTACTCAAATGATTGATTCCACCACAGGAATAACATCTTCGAATATTTTGTTTTTGTTTCGGTTAACGTTTATTATGATTATTTTCCAATATTTCAGTACGGTCGTTCCCTGTTGATCTTCGAAAGTCATGTGAATTGTTATCGAGCTTCTGGGGAAATGATTTCGATGAATTGTTACGATAACAAAACTTCTCAAAATTTTTTATGTTTTGACGTAATTCGTGTAAAGTTTTAGAATCATAAAGAACAGTTTTATTTCTTATATAATGTGGAATTCCGTTCATGATATAATCACAAATGGACGATTCATCAATTATACCCTTAGAAGATATTTCCCTTATAGAAATTATATATTATAATAGAGTTTCATTTTTTCGCAAGTAACGCTTAGTTAACTGCCTATGAATATCTGCACTATTTACTCTCTCTTGAAATTCAGGAAGTAGATCATTTTTTGAATTGTCAAATGTTCGAATGTTTTTTATTGTCTACTAATTTTAGTGCTGAGCCTTTCAAGCATTTTTTTGGTAATGTGATGGTCTGTAGATCATTTAAATCAGCAACTATTTTCGTCCATGAAATTAAACAAAACGGCCCACAGATCAAGATTAACTGATAAACATCTATCTGCCATATTGAAGATTGTCTGTTCTCAGTCTTTGAATCCAGATATTGGAAAACTAGTAGGAGGAAAGCGCTGGCAAGGGTTTCCGGTAAAAGAAATTAATTTTAGTTTTCTAAATACATTAAATTAAATAAACGTTTCAATAAAAGCAATTATATAGCAATATTATAATTTATTACCCTAAATTCACTTAATTAATAATGTGTTTTAATTATCCTATCCCTATTCCTGAATCCTCACTTCAAAATATAATTTTAAGAAAATTTGTAAATGTGATGTGGCCCGCGTGAATCTTACCAGTTGCATTGAATGGCCCGTGTTTTAGTTGAGTTTGACACCCCTGATTTAAATTATATAATTCTGCAGCATCCATAATATTATCAAGAAAAGGGTTTATTGAAACCCGAGTCAATGCCCGAAAAACGTTGAATTCCATCAGCAATTTCACGAATAAACAAGGAAGTGCTCCATAAAAAATTATTCATTTCAGAACTCAAGTGCCGACCTTGAGAGCTCAAGACAGAGGAAATGGAGTGAGCAACTTTCGTTTGTAAATTCTGATTTTCAGTAACGGCGATTGATGTATGTTTATTACGCAGTTCTGCTGATGCGGTAGGGTTATGACGCATCGCATTTGGTGTTTCGTCTATCGGCGCTTTGTCTGGAGTAGAGTGGGAAAATGCGACGCCAGCAGAGTCGGGGTCCGAAGAAACATCGCTTTCGGTTTGACACTCCTTCAATTTTTCGAAACCAGGTTGAAGAAATGCATCTATCAATTTAATTATGTCATGTGTGGGTAAATTATGATCACAGCCAATTTGTAAAATTGATTCGCACATCAGAATTAATTCAGTCGTTTTCACTTCTAAAAGGTTTCGTTCCCAGGCAACATCTCGCTTAAAATCAGTTGGGAATTCAGTCAACTATCTTAAATTATTTCGATTTTTGCGACATTCGTCAGAGTCAAACACCAGTAAATAAAAAATTTTTGTTGAGGCTCTTTTTAGATAAGTAAGTGTGTGGAGAGTTGCTTAATTTTAGTACATTCATTTCCATTTTTAAAGGATAAAAGTCGGCGTAATGGAAACCAAACTGGAAAATGTACTAACGAGCGCTGAGACGACACGGTAATCCAAAATCCACATCTGAATAAACAATCACCAGTAAAGGAGTCCAAACACGAAGTATTCATTAAAACGATATAGCTCAGAAAACGTCGTAGGGAGAAAAAATTACGGGCCTGGTCGAGCCCTCAATTGTGGGAGTCTAGGAAGTCTATACAGCATAATAACTGGGAGATTGACACAACACCATAACATCTGAGAAACTAAATACATTTATTTACAGTTAGCAATTACGTCTGAACAAGACATCATCAGGGAGTACGTTTTTCAACTGAGGGCGCTGGTGTGTGTCGTTTTGATTGGTCGAGAGAATATCTTACACTACTTTTTACTCAGTTATTACAGATCGATTTTAACTTACTATTTTTATTGGTTTGCATTATGTGGTGCGTTTGGTGCAGCTAGTCAATTTTTGGATCTTGCGCCATAATACGCAAACCAACCCTTGGGAGTTGATTAATTTCTTAAGCATATAGAACCAACTGCTGGCTTTTCTTTTTTGGACATCTGGTGGTCATTTGGGAACTGTCTATGTTGAGCTTCTACTTTAACTCCAAATAAATCGGAATCAGAGCTACACCATGAGCAGTAGAGAAGATCGATTTGCTTTAAAAAATTAAGTTTGTAAACAAAAAGTACATTTGTACATACGTAATTGAAAGGGTGGCTCCAATCCTATATTAAAAGCATAATCAGATAATTATAAAATTCATTATTTCACTCATAATCTGCAACAGTGGCACGAATGAAAAATACGTTGTGGGATAAAGATGGGTTAAAGTTTTCATTGCTATGAAAACACACAACATGCTTCTGCCATCTAGCTGTCCAGTATTGGATTAGATTGAGGTATGAATTTACTCCACAAAACAATATTTTTTGAATGGTACCACAATTACAGCCCATGAGTAATTTGGAGACAGGATTGGGTGGAATTTGCACACTTCCTGGGACACTCCGCAGAAACTCTGCACTGAAGACATGAATTTAGCTCCTTCCTGTAGATGCAAATTTTTGTACAGAAATTATATAAAATGCTGTCCCAAGAGGTTCTCAGACTGACCAATGGGACTATTGGTTAAAGCGAACTCCAATGTGCTATGCCTTAGACTGTCTCCTTACACACTTCCAAGACTCATCCCAGAATGACTAAACCTAACATCGAACGTAGGAATTGCAGTGGGAATATATGCAAGATTATCGATATCCTAACCTCCCACGGCCTGGATCCAACCGAACACGGTCGCGTACAAAGGGGGCTGCTGCACGTTAAATCTGTCGCGGCCTCAAACGCCCTCACGTTGGCGTGGAAGTTTGGAGTGTGGTGCCAGCTCAGATGTTGACCTCGTCATCTGACCGTGGTTCAAAAATAAGAGGTGTCCTCGATCATTCTCTTCAGGATGGATCTCGGACCGTTACCATTAGTCCGTTGTGTTTCACCTGCGCGACGTTAATTCAACCCGGCCAAGTGTTAAAGGTTGTTAGAAGCGAATGTGTAGTTTAGAAGAGGACAACTTATAAAACAAAACTTTCGTTGTTTTTCCAGTAATAATTTCACGTTAAATGATTGAAGAATATTTCAGATCAGCTGAGACTTCTAAATGGATTTAGTGCTTTAATATAGTATGTTAAAATATCTCCGGAATGTCTAGATGATATATATAAATGAACACAAATTGGGTTTTTTGCACATTTTGATTTAGAAACAAAGCACAATTATCAAACATATGAACCACTACACAATATTCTCGCCCTCTCTCTCAACGATGCTAATTGTCATGGTGTGGAAGTTTGGAGAGTGGGGTGCCAGCTCAGGTGTGACCTCGTCATCTGACCGTGGTTCAAAATTACGTGGTGTTGTCCTCGAATCTTTCCCTTCGTGTTGCTCCAGTGCGACGTTAATTAAATACATACCCACCCATGGCCTGGGTTTTATAGTTACAGCATAAACACAGTTCCCAAATAGCAGCAGATGTCCATCAAGAAAAGCTAGCAATGATTCTGTGTGTTAGCACAAGGATTGGAACGAGGTGCGCAGAATTATCCTGACTAATATCCTAGAATGTTTATCTGAATAATAAAAGGTTTATCGGAAGTACGATATTCATCCTTTTAAGCATTAGACAATTTCTCTGAACCCTTTTAATGGTGCTTGATTCGTTGTATTTTATTGTGCAATGTCCTGAGAAGGATATGCTGCGTCAAACATAGGATAGAACAATATAAGCATTATAAAGATACATTAATATTGAAACTAGGGGAATTATCAATGTAAGATACGATTCAGGTATGGTGATCAGCGACTATAAAAGCCGACATCAATAAACAAAACACTTAAGGTTAAGGCAAGAAATAAGAGATAAAGAAAAACACTATGAAGCTATAATCATTAATGAGACTGCTTCGATCGGTCCTGGCAAATAAAGACAGTATCCTTATATCCCTAGAGTCATCCTTTTTCTATAGCTAATAATCTTTGGGAAATCGCTCAGTGGATGTTGACTATCACTAACTATATATAATGCTTAGGGATAGATTATACCTCGATTCATATTTATGCCCCCATTAGCCAATTATATTTCTTTCATTTAGTACATTCACTCATTCTATTCCTTACATTTAGTACTTTTGCTCATCCATTCCTTACATTTAGTACATTCCTCCACTCAATTTCTTACATTAGCACATTACCCATTTTATTCGAGCCGCGGTAGCCCGGTTGGAAGAGTAACGGAATAGTAACCGGAGGGTTGTGAGTTCGAATCCATCCAAAGACCGTCGTGTACAAAGGGGGCAGGTGCACGTTAAATTTGTCATGGCCTCAAATGCCCTCACGTTTGTGTGGTGTGGAAGTTTGGAGAGTGGGGTGCCAGATCAGGTGTGACCTCGTCATCTGACCGTGGTTCAAAATTACTTGTTGTTGTCCTAGGATCTTTCTCTAAGGGTTTGATCTGGAACGTCGCCAATAGTCCGTTGTATTTCTCCAGTGCAATGTTTATTAAAATACCTACCCCTACCTATTTTATTTCTTAGATTTAGAACATTCACTCAGTCATTCCTTAAATTTAGTACATTCTGTTATTCTATTTACCACTTTTTTAAAATAGTAATCGGTTACCTTCGTAGGTCTGTACTGAAGTCAATCAATTTTAAAACAAGTTATCTTATTATTAGACGTGCCACAAAATGGAATTTTTAAGACAAAATGTATTCGCTTGTAAAAAACCTTACTGATGAATATCTTATCAAATTAATTTTTCATCCTTTCCTTAACGATGGCGAAATTCGAAAATGTCGCATGCCTCGTGCAAGAGTGCCACAAATAAAAAAGTATGGTACGTAAATTCTGTAAATATAAAAAGTATGGTACGTAAATTCCGTAAATATAAAAGAGTATGGTATGTAAATTCTGTAAATATAAAAAAGTATGGTATGTAAATTATGAGTGCGAGGGAATATTCCGTAGTTTCATCATTTTTACGAAGTGAGTTGACAATTTTACAGGAAAAGAACTTAAGAAAGAATTCCCAATCCTCTCACAAAATCGTCTTTGGTTGTAGTTACCTTCCGTCAGTTTGTAGCTTTAGCAGGGGTGCGATGTATGTGAAATGTAATACAACTACATGGATGGACATGTATGTATAGGATTTGTGTCCAAAGTAAGTTGGACACAAATCCTATACCTATATATCTATCCATGTAGTTGTATTACATTTCACATATATCGCACATTACATTTCGCATACATCGCAGTAAGTTGTAGAAATTATAAAGATGTCGAAGAGGTGTTAAAATATTTTATTCTACGAAATACGAAAGTGATTTTATATTGTGGTAATTTCTTCAATCCATAGTTAACCACTTCAAACAGAGTAATTTCTTCAATCCATAGTTAACCACTTCAAACAGAGTAATTTCTTCAATCCATAGTTAACCACTTCAAACAGAGTAATTTCTTCAATCCATAGTTAACCACTTCAAACAGAGTAATTTCTTCAATCCATAGTTAACCACTTCAAACAGAGTAATTTCTTCAATCCATAGTTAACCACTTCAAACAGAGTAATTTCTTCAATCCATAGTTAACCACTTCAAACAGAGTAATTTCTTCAATCCATAGTTAACCACTTCAAACAGAGTAATTTCTTCAATCCATAGTTAACCACTTCAAACAGAGTAATTTCTTCAATCCATAGTTAACCACTTCAAACAGAGTAAGGTCGGGGAATTTTGCTAGTACTTTATAAGACCTTCGGTATTGTATATTTGCGGCGTAATATTTATGAAAGCAGTTAGTTCTGTATTAAATGTAACGAAAGATTATATAAGGATACCCACTTCTTCAAGCCAACAAAGATGGTAGGTAGGTATTTTAATTAACGTCGCACTGGAGGAACACAACGGACTATTGGCGACTGTACGGGATCAATCCCAAAGGGAAAGTTCTAGGAGAACACCACGTAATTTTGAACCACGGTCAGATGACGAGATCACACCTGAGCTGGCACCCCACTCTCCGAACTCCAACCAACAAAGACGAAAAGTTTGAATATGAAGTAGAATATTCATCTTCATTTCCATTAATTCCCTTGGTTGACATACGAATGTACTTTAACACAAACCCTGGTTATGGTAAGATCAGGAAAAGTCAAGATAACCCACTGTTTCTGAAAGTATTGAGCCTGGAGATTATCTATGTTATTAAGTTGGATGCCATTCGAATATTTTACTGATGGAAGCAGATTGGAAAATGGTACTTACGGAAGTGGATATCAGTAATATTACAACCAAACAAGGGTTGTGTTAAAAATTTCTAAAGAAATCCATACAATTGATCCAACTATAGATCCAAACTAGAGACAATCTTGAATTCATTTGAAACCATTGCAAGTTGCGAAGAGGAAATCTGGTTAATGACAGATAGCGAACAGTGCATTAGAACATTTAGGAACTTACTATGCAGTAAGGGATCCTTCTTCCATAGCAATAATATAGCTCTAGAGGCTTTCAAGACATTTCCCGGTACATTTGGTGTGGATTTCTACTCATTTGGGGATACTGGGTAATGAAATTGCAGAGGGACCTGCTATGACCGGCAGTGATTTAAATTTGCCTGAGGGCAACTCACTTAGCTTTGAAGAAATTGACATGGCCAAACAGTGAAAGCAAAGACCTGGAGATACAGTCTACTTCAAGAGTATAGAACAGACAGCATTATCAAGATCTAGAACTGGTCACAACAAATCTATGAAATATGTGACAGGAAATAATATTTACACTTACAACTGTCAGGGAAATATGTTCGAGGTGCCATGGAAAGACATTCATTATACTCCTATACTTTTTGAGAATTCTCAGCAGAGCGTAATCGAACTGATTTAATTTTGATTCTGGAAAGAGGAAAAAATAATCTCACTACTAATAATAACGAAAAAAATAGCATTATAACGATAACGTCAAAAAATATTTTGCTTAATTAAAAGTTTTGGTTCTCAGAATCACAACTTCTCAGCTAATTCTAAAACATGAGATACATAATAAATAAAATGTGTCTTCTAAACAGATGGAAAAGACGCATTCTGATATATTTTTCTTTGAGGTATAATTTCTCAAGAAATAAAAATCCTAGTCACATTCACCTTAGACTGCAAGTTAGGAGTTTTCTTAAACTTAATTAAGAAAACAAACTATTGAATACGTTTCCTGAATAATTTAAATTGCTTTGATGAGATTTTTTTAAAAAGAAAAAACACAATAATTTGAATGACAGGATTCTTTTTGTTTAATTTGTAGACGTTTAGAAAGAGAGCGAGGAGATAATTACTCATGTACGTCTTTAGTATAAATGTTAAACCAAGATTAATGTTTACTTTTCAATTTCATTCAGAATAATTCATTACTTGAATTTATACGAAACGTATTCAAGTAAAAAAGAACAATATGAGTGCTTTTTAAAAATGATGTTCCAGTTTTCAATTTAAGAGAATGTGCAGATATTTAACTGTTAATTCATCCAAATATAAAAGTGAAAATAAATTAAAATATCGAAATTTTTTATGAAGAAAATTATATCAGAATATTTGAAGTAAAGAAGAATTTAATAGAAAATAAAAAATGTATTCCCCATTAATTCCTTTAGGACGTTTCCTTTCCACTTCATTTTATATAACAACGAAGAGAACTTCAAGTTGCTTTTTGATTCAAGAATATTCTTGGAAACTAATCAACAAATGTTTTATTTTTAAAAAGTAAACAGAAATTAGGAAATATTTATACGTGTTACGAATGTTGTTCCCGACAATATTATCATGATTTTCTTGATCGCACACTCTTGAAATGATTCACACAATTTAAGACTTGAATATATTTTAATTGTTAAGCTAAAGATTATTGTTTGAATTTGTAATAATTATTTTCCTCTATACGTTTTGATGTAAAAGATGCAAAACATGTCTTTTTTACAAAGGATATCAAATTTAATCTTACAAAGAAAGGGCGAAAAGTTTGAGTCGTCGATTTGAATTTTTTGTGAATGTAGAATACTGCTTTATAAGAGGTTGGTTGGTTGATTTGGGGTTTATGACGCAAGGGCCATTTTTGACCATGCTGAATTTCAGACACAGGAAGCAACATTTTCGTTTTCGAAAAATATTGACTTTATAAATGCAGTTGATTTCATGCTGACTTTGTTTGTACTAGTTTCTAGTTGGCAGCGTAGCTCAGGGATTCCCCCGATTTTAATTAACTTCGCACTGGAGCAAAACAACGGGATATTGGCGACGGTCCGGGATCAAACCCGAAGGGAAAGATCCCAGGAAAATATCGTATATTTTTGAATCACGCTGAGATGACGTGGTCACACCTGAGCTGGTACCCCACTCTCCAAACTTCCACACCATGCCAACATGAAGACACGATATATTTAACGTGTTTTTAGGTGGTGTTGGAAGCCTATTGTGGGAAATGATTCTTGCCAATTAATATTGGTCACCTTCATCTCGAGTCTTTTTACGGCCATACTGCTGTCATAAGTTTCAGGTTTTGTCAGAATTCGTGTAGTCACGGTACACTCTTGAATGGTATTTCTTATCCCAGTGTAAAAAACACAAATTGCACTAAGTCATTGAGTCCGGGTAAAAGACCTTTTTGGTAATGGCAGATGGGTCCTTAAAAATGTCTTCAGGTATGGCTCCAATACATTTCAGAATGCTCGAGGGAGAGGCTGGTAAAACGCGCAGTTTGTACAAGTGGGAAAGGATTTCTGGCCATCAAAGAAAATCATGTTTTTCAAATGGCCAGATCGGAGTCTGGCAAACATAGTGAAAGTTTTCTAGGTAAAATTTAAGTCAAGCATATCTCCTGGTGTTTTACTGTGGTACCAGTGATGAAAAGGTACTGGAGATGATCTGTGCAATTGCTTGTTAATTGTGGACAGGTAGTCGTCCTCTGAGAACAGTTTTGCACACTTCTATGACATGGGTAGAGCACGGCTGCTATTGATTATAAGATCTGGGAGCCATCTCTTTAGCAGTCCTACTTAGCCACCCTTTCACCTTCCTATGTTAGTCGGGTAAAGCAGCACAGCCTCCACGCCTTGGATGGCCCTACTAGGAGTATATACTCCAGACGTACTTCGCCTGTGCTACCCGTTTCAACCTCCCGCCACGATAAGGCCATAGGATAGGACTTTGAGAGAGCCCCTGAATGGTAGTGCGTGAAAATCTAAACGTCTCTATCTTCGAAATAGACCCATTTCACGAGCTTCAATTATTAAGCCAAGTTGAAAATCGCTTGAATAGTACATCGCCGTTCTCAGTGCGGAAACAGCCCTAGATGTTTCCACAGATGTCTATCGTTTTATATGTATACACTGGCAGAAGCAGCCAATGATGTATATAATCGGTGATGCTATGTAGTTTTCATAAGTACTTCAGTGTATTTGCTTCTGCGTGTGTAAAACTGCCACAACTACAGATTACAGTAGTCGATGGGCCGCGGTAGCCTTGTTGGAAGTGTAACGGATTCACAATCGGAGGGTTGCGAGTTCAAAACTAGGTCCAACCAAAGACCGTCGTGTACAAGGGGACTGGTGCGCGTTTAATCTGTCGTGGCCTCAAATGTCCTCTCGTTGGCGTGGTGTGTAAGTTTGGTGAGTGGTGCCAGCTCAGATGTTGACCTTGTCATCTGACCGTGGTTCAAAATTACGTGGTGTTGTCTTTCCCTTGGAGATTGATCCCGAACCGTCTCCAATAGCCCTTTGTGTTGCTCCATTAATTAATTTATCATTACCATTCAGGAGTGGAAAGTTGGGGATGCAGAAGAGTGCACTTTTGCAGCCTGTAGAAACATGTTTTTACTGACTTTCAACGTATAAAACTAGAGATGCATGTTTTTGAATCATGACAGTATTGTGTTGATGGTTTATGGTGCACATGGCCCCGAAGGGTCTTTAATCTCCGGTATTGAACTTTGGGACTTGACATTTTGGTTTTGCCCTGGTAGTTAAATAATAAGAAAATTGGGTAAGCAATTGGTTATTGGAGTCTAATTCAAAGAGTTGACATCAGCAACACATTGCAGAAAGGCAATAAAAAGTAATCAGAAATTATATAATCCAAGATTAAAATTTGAAATATGAAAAGTGGGTTTTCAGCTGCCCAGAAGAAGGGTTCTCCGTGGTCTGTTTTTATTTTGAGGAGAGTGGATCATATATTTCAATTTATTTATTGTTATTTTTCTATTTGATTGAAGAAATTTTGTAACAAGTTTTTAACGAAAAGTTGGATGGGGGTATTTTAAGGGAATTTAAAATATCTTTAGAGCAGTAAAACCATCTGGATTTGGTGATTTACTTGTGGAGATTTTGCAGCTGTTCTATTTTTTTAATATTTATTTCATTAGTACCCCCAATTATGACAGCATTACAGCCGAGAGGAGCAATATATAGAGGTCCTAGCGCTGATAAATTAGTCAATCAACTAGTATCCTACCAGCAATGTGTTTCACTACAGTTTCCAATGAACTTTGAAGATCTATCATTATTATAGATCCCAATAAACTCTGCAATTTTGAACATAATCACGCAAACCTGCATTTGAATGTATGTTGGAGGCGCATGAATACGTTTGGCAGTATAGAGTATTCGAGGTTGGTCCTATGTGTGCATTCTATTAATCTAAACAACTTCACTCTACCCCAGACCATTATATTTCGGTTTTCTCCAATCCGCATCTAGATGATTCGTCTGATCCATTCAGGCACTGTAATCCATTTAGAAAGCAGTTGGAATGCCAAATTCGACTGTTAATGTGTAGTTGTTTTGGGACAAACTAATAATCCCTAACAGTGAAATATCTGAATTCATTACAAGATTTTGAAGGACATTATTTCGAATAATACCAAGTGTAATAGCTATAAAATATGGAATTCTTGAAAAATAAAGATTCCAGTGTTGTACGATAAGAGATTTAGTCTCCAACTGAATATATATCGATTCTGTAACTAAACCCATAGAAAAACAGTCAACACAAGAAGTACAGATTTTGAGGATAGGTGAAACCAAATTCTAATTCGCTGTTTTGCAGTAGAATGCGACATAGTATCTCAATCTTTGGGTATAACACGCTGTTCGTTCTCGTAGATATTGTTTCATGCATGCCATTTGTGGATTAACTTTAATAAATGTGTGGGTTTGAGTTATGATACTATTCTTCTTGTGCATTATTTTCAGAGTTGAAAGGAAATGTAGCATTTTATTATTACAATGGAACATGGTACACTAGCTCGTAGAGTCGTGGATTAGCAATCGGAGTGTTGCGAGTTTGAAACTCAATCCAACTAAAGATCGTCGTGTACGTGGGGATAATGTACGTTAAATCTGCAATGGCCTCAAATGTCCTCACGTTGTCGTGGTGTGGAAGGCAGGAGAGTGGGGTACCACACACACAGCTCAGGTGTTCACCTCGTTAGCTGACCGTAGTTCAAAATCACGAGATGTCCTTGGATCTTTTCCTTCGTATTGATCCCAGAACAACAGCCCGGTGTACTGCTGGAGTGCGGCTTAAATTAAACTTCCTCCCACATATTGTATCTTTTATTTCTATCCAACTCTCAACGAATATCTTATTAATTTTTGTAAATATTCAATTTTTACTCTCGAAATATAGATATATCACCAATACAAATTTCGAGGAATGAACTCCGGATTGATATGTGATAGTTGATTTGTCAACACTAATTAGATTGAACGCCGAAGTTACCAAAAAGGCCATAAATTACATTTTAGGGCAACGCTATATTTATTATGCGAGAGCGTTTGGTAGGTAGATATTTAATTAACGTCGTATTAAAGCAACACAACGGGCTATTGACGACGGTCAAACCAGGAGGAAAAGATCCGAGGATAGTCCGCGTAATTTTGAACCACGGTCAGCGAGAGCATTTGGATAGAGAAATAAAAATATCCGCAGACCATCTGTTTTATTTGCTTATATTGAAAATACCTCACTTTGAGCACAAGAAGACAGTAAGTTAACCATAGCTTGGTAAGATTGTGATGCCATACACTATTGGAATGTGTGTACTGTACGTAAATTTGAAGTATGTAACCAACTAAGTGAGGTGCCTGCTCAGTTGTCGTAATCGTCACCTGACCGTGATTCAAACTGACGAGTCGTCCTCGGAATTTTCCCTTCGGAATTGATACCGTATTGTCTCCAATAACCTGTTGTGATTTTCCAGAGCGACGTAAATTCAACTACCCACCTACCTACTGTATTAAGGTATCCCGTTACTAAAAATATGGAGCGAAGAGATGTATATCCCCTTGATCTAATATTCACTAGTCTAAGCGACAGTAAATTGATTTCCTATTTACTAGTCCATGTGACAGTATAGTCTAACAGTCTATTGGATTGGTCTAGTATTTACTTGACCAATCCAATAGGCGTTCGCTTGAGAAGACGATACTTTACCTCCTATTGAATAACAACTGATTCTTTACCGATGCAGCCTCATATATGAATAAGTTGTTGGCATTACTGGACTTTAGCAAAAGTGTGTAAGCTTACACGAAACTTCAAAATCAACACAATGGCAGAAAGTTCATAAGCTGGATTTTGTGCCAACTTCTGAGCACATCAGTTATGAAAGAACTTTTCGAAGACACGAGGAAAATTTAAAATGACAAAACTTTGATTAAATTCGTCCGAACGTCACGGAAAGGAATCTGATTTGATTTCGAGAGATACATGCTATTTATATATTTATGGATTTCTTTCAAAGAAAGGGAACAAAAAACGACAGTCGTATCGAGCTAGCATTCTTTCGCTCAGTTCTTTGAATTCCAATATGAAAACGAGACTTCTTATTCACTTGTGCTTGATTTACATTTAAATTGAGCGTTCTACATTTCGCGTAAACAACCTCTGTTCTTTCTTAGGGAGCGCGTCATGCTTTTTACCGTAACAAAATAACAGTGTCGGATTTCAGAGCCGTTCGCATATCTTTTTTGGGCTTGTTGGTGAAGATCTTTGCAAAATGGTTCCGTCTTTAGAAAGAAAGTCATTTCTGAACTGAAGGTTACGACGCATGAGGCGCGAAGAGATTTAATAAATTCCCGGTAAACTCAGGAAATCTGGAAATTGTTATTTTCCGTGTTCTTCTTCTGTGGTGTAAGTCAAATGTACAAGTGGAAAACTACGAAGTATGAAGTGAAGTAAAGCTCTACAAATATTTTTAACATTTATTCATTTGAATTTTATTCTCGCCTCATACATTGCATGAATTTATAATGAAAGTGTTTGAGAGGATTTTTCAGTCAAGCTAGATGGGGTAGATGGGCAGTAGTGTTTCTGTGGGAGAACATGTTTTCTGTACGTATTTCGAACTTGACGACATTTGGCTTGCTTTTCGAATACGATTTGAGCATTTCGGCAACAAACTGTAATAAAAGATTGGAATAAAACATGAATCCCGATATATGATAGTTAATTGGTCAACGCAAATTACACTAAACGACAAATGTTGCCTAAACAGCGATAAACATATATCAAGGTACCCTGTTATAATATTTAGGATACCTTGGTACCCGGATATGATCAAACGAGATCATATCAGGGTATCTGATGTCAAGGTACCCTAATATGATCTTGCGAGAGCATTTGGGCAACTGAAGTACTATATGCGCAGACCGTCTGATTTGTTTTGTACATTGAAAATTCTTCTCATACAGCAGCTCAGGTGTTTCCTCGTCATCTGACCATGGTTCAAAATGATGTGGTGGTGTCCCCGGATCTTTCCCTTCGGGTTTGATCCCGGACCGTCGCCAATATCTCGTTGTGTTGCACCCGACATTAATTTAAATACCTACCTCATACAGCGGTGGTTCAGTGGTTTTCTCAACTGCTTGCAGCCTCTGAGTTGTAGGCGGGGCAGGTTCAATTCCTCGCTGGGAGTATTTATCACTTCGTCGCTAAAATTTTCATTGTATGTGTTTGTCCATTACTTGACGTTATCTGTCTTGTGTTTGGTGCAGCTTTTCCAAATATGACCCTTGTATTATAAAACTCAATGAAACCAACCGACACTCTCATAGAGCTATTATGAGTATCGAACCACATCATTTCACGCTGCCGTGGAAATTTGTGAAGAGTGCAATGACCGCTCAGGTGTGACTTCGTCATCTGACCGTGGATCAAAATTGAGAGGTTTTGTCCTCGGATCTTTCCCTTCGGGTTCGATCAGTGATCGTCGCCAGTAGCCAGTTGCATTGCTCCAGAGCAACGTTAATTCAACTACCTACCTCAAACCACATCACGAAGGTAGCACTTAAAATTTCATCATCTAGTGCGAATCTGAATTGTCCTTCAGGTGGTTTTTCAATGGCAGTCACATTTTAGCTTTCAGATATAGGTAGGTAGTTGAATTAAAGTCGCACTGGAGCAACGCAACGGGCTACTGTTGACTGTCTCGAAGCTAGCGAACGGGCTATCGGGATCAATCTCGAAGGGAAGGATTCCGAAGACAGCATTTCGTCAATTTGAACCGCGGTCAGGAGCGAGGTCAGCACCCGAGTTGCCACCCCTCTCTCCAAACTTCCACACCATGCCAATGTGAGGACATTAGAGGCTACGACAGATTTAACGTGCAACAGTCCCCCCAACACGACGGTCTTTTGAAATATAATCATTTAAAATATGTACTTTGAATTTGATATTTTAAAACAGAATAATTGAGATATTTTTAAAAATAAATCTACAAACGACCTCTGATCAAGAACCACTTGCTTTACAAATTTCAAACAGTAATTTAACTGAGTATTAAAGTTAACACTAGGAAGACTGAAGAGGCCTTTTTGACATCTCGCTTTGTTTCCCGCCTTTGCCCATGGATTGAATAAGTTGATATCTCATGACTTTTAATTATTTAGCTCATACTTAATGTGTATTTAATCACTTTGGCCTAACTGTCATAGAAGCGGAGAAAATGAACCGCATACTTTGAAAGACGGGAAGTGGTACAAAACGGCCCTTATTGCATTTCGCTAATATAGAGCAAATTTTTTCCTGATTGATGGCTATAATTACCTTGTAACGACATTGAAAGTAGTGTTATTTTGTTTTCCCCCCTCTACATCCTATTTACAAGCATTAAAAAAAACCCTCCCCAACTGTGAACAAAGATTAGTAACACAATGAATGTTATTTAGTACTGATTGGTGACAGACTTTGGGAAAAGGGATAAACATAACCACACACTTATAACTATTTTACATCCTTAAAATTGTGTGAACAATTGAAATCAAAATGCACAAGCATTGTAGGAACACTGAGAAAAAACCGCAGAGAGATGCCATCAACAGCAAAGCTACGAAAACAACATCTTCATTCCACAATATTGTTCAGAAAAGGCTCAGATATAAGGCTTATTGATTATCGGGGAAAGATGGAGGAGAACAAAAATGTTCTGTTATTAAGTTCTCTTCACCCTAATGTTACCATCGATAATAATGAGAAGACAATAGAAACTACATTTTTATAACCAGACGAAGTACATTGTAGATCAAATGGTACGCCTGTACACCTAACAGCATCTTTAAAAAAATAAGTATTCAACACGTTCGGAATACAAACCGACGCAGAAGGAAAAGCCGATCCGTCCATTTAAATTTGCAGCAAAACCAACCACTTTAAACCTCTTTGAAACAAATTTGAATCAAGTAATAAATAAAACTCTGATGGACGCGATGCCTCCAAACAGCATTCTCAAAAACCTCAAGTTGCTGATTCAGTTGCGAGAAGGACAGATACGTCCAAGTTAAATTTTAAAAGGAACGTGGGGCGAATACCAATCCACCCAAAACTATCGAACGAAACCCCATTTCTCCTCCTTTAATCCCAGTTTCCCCTACTTTCGGCCTCCGTTTAAATGCGTTTTTCCCTTCTGCAGGACGCTTCAGTCGGAGCAGAATAGAAATTCCAGTTCTTTTCTTTCTTCCACGGTTACGAGGGTTCCGGTTGAGAGTATGAAGGGGGTTGTACCGCTTTTCCTGCCATGTCCCTGACTGTGTGCTCTTCGAGCGTCGCCTTGTTTGAGGCAGTCTAGTGAAAATGATTGATGGCCATACATCACAGTTGATAAAAGCGTGACGTAAAACTTGTCTTTTATGGCTTACGTCATCTGCGGCTACTGGTTCGACTCGGACAGCGACGCGAGAGGGAGAGTGGTGTAAGTTGGCCTGGTCAAAGAGGTTGCAAGTGTGTTATGGTCCTTGAGGTTTCTAGACCTGGATTGGCTAACGGGCACCAACTCCTATGGAACCGAATACCGTGAATCGTCAATAATTTTATGGAAGAGGCGGTATCCCTGAAAGGAGATGTACAGATTACAATACCAATAAGTTACCAAATAAGGTATTTCAACAAAACACCTTTGGGCGTCATCTGGCCGTGGTTGGCGTCATATGACCGGAGTGTTGCGAGCTCAAATCCAACCAAAGACCGTCGTGTACAAAGTAGGCTGGTGCACTTTAAATCTGCCTTGGCCTCAAATGTCCTCACATTGACGTGGTGTGGAAGTTTGGAGAATGGGGTGACAGCTCAGGTGTTGTTATCTTATAGTGGTTCAAAATTACATGGTGTCGTCCCTTAGGGATTGATCCCGGACCATTTTCAATAGCCTGTTATGTTGCTTCAGTGCGACGTTAATTAGAATACCTACCTTCTCTGAGAGGGTCGACTCGAATTTTAAAGAAGGGATTGTCCCCTAAAAGGAGAGGTAAATATTTTAATAATACCAATAAGTAACCAAATAAACTATTGAAACAAAACACCCTTTCCGAAGTGTCCTCGTAGGATCCCAGACCCTTGAGTCCATAGTAAGGGATGGAAGGGACCGGTCCGACTCGAAAGGAGAGCTATATACTACGTATATTAATACTAAACGTGAGTAACTAAATGAATCGTTTTAGCACAAAACCCTTACCATGGGCTCCTTTGTTCTGGAACCCCTTGGGTTCTCAATAATTTATGGAAGAGGTATGCCCTTCAAAAAGGAGAGACATATTATTACATACCCACTCATTGACGTTTCTTGAGCTTTACTCTATTAGAAAAATCTTGATAAGAAGGCATGTGGATCGTTCCCCCGGTACACTCTTGGTATCGTTGGGATTGCCTCAGAAGAACCCTTGCTCTCAGTTGCGACAGACATTTTCAGACAGCGCTCTTCCGCTATTTCAGTGGCCATCTGAGGTGTCTCACATTTTGCTGTGGTCGCAAGATTCATCCTTTTTGCCTTAAATGCCAGTCTGACCAGGCCTCCCCAGCGCACATTCCCGAGTGTCTGGGGTTGTCCCGAGACGACCTGTTTTCTCAATCTCTTTTGATGTATGACTTTGTGCGGGTGAATGGACTTGTGGATTAGGTCTATCTGGAGCTAGACGTGAAGATTAGCAACAGCAACAACATATTATAATAATACACTAATTAGGAACCAAATACGTTTTTTCAACAAAACCGCCTAGTCAAGGCGAGGCAAGTCTTAAGGGTCCAACCTCTTCGGCCGAAATATATTTATGGCTGGTCTACGCTCCCTAAACAAAAAAATATTGCAAATATACAAATACTAAGGGAACCCAAATATGCAGTGAGAATCGACCACTTTTCTTTGATCGTTTGACTGCTGTCATGAGACAGGTGATTCGACAATTCAGCCCCATGTAGCCATCTTGCAATGAAATTCATGTGATTGTTTTAACTCCTATTCAGTGCTAAATCTAATGTTTACTCGTAGAAATATTTCTTGATATATTTTAGTATTACTTTACTTCGTTTTTTAAATAAATAATTTTGTCTGAGAAAATCGTTATGTTTAAAATATTTACATTTTATATTGAAAAGCAATTGAAGTTGAATATTACGACACTTTTTGGATTAATGGATTCTGGTTTGAGAGCTCTAAGCCATTTCGAACACAGAAATTCAGGGATTGGTCACGCCTCCTTTATTGTCAAGGCTCTCCACTTACTTATTCTGCAAATGAGGTATCAGAACGGGGAAGAGAGTGCATTGAGCACGGGTTACATTAAAAAGTTAAATGAGTCTTACACTGATGAATTCTCGACTGTTTCTAATTGCTTTAAGTCCTTTGAATTTAATACAACTTCTATGACGATGAGGGGACCTAATGAGTACAGGGGCCGTGTCGTGACTCAGTGGGTATGCCCACTGAGCTAGCTACCACCGAGTTGTAGGGGGCGCAGTTTCGATTCCTGTCAGGTGCATTCCTCCCTGGGTGTATTTCTCTCTTCTGTGTCAGTAAAACTTTCATGTGTGTGTCTGTCTATTACTTGATATTGTATGTCTTGTATCTGGCGCAGCATGGCCAAATATGGCCTTGCGCCATAAAACCCCAAAAGACCAACCAACCTAATGAGTACAGTTGAGTAATTTGTTTGGCAACTTCACTAAAATGAAACATTAAAATTAATAAGATTTAATTACAACCTTTAATCTCAATATTTATGTTGTGTCTGTTTCTAAATAATTCGAGTCAAATTTGACTGGATTATACGTATTTTTACCATAATGTGGTTTATTTATCATAAAAAATATAGTTTTGAAATTATACGTTTTTCTTGAATAAATGAATGCTGAATAGAATTTTGAATATAAATTGAAATTATGGAACATATATATTTTAAAAGCATATTCTCTATTATTAATTTTTTTTATTGCACACGTCATTATTCTTTCAATCGTTGCCAACATGAATATATATAGGACACGGTACTAAATCGGTCATGTGATCAACTTAGTCCAGATGAAAAATTTACATTTTAACAAGTAAACGCGGAATTCGTGGCTTCAGACCTATCAAGGAAAAATATTTTCTTCAAATGTATAAGGTAACACATTTTTTTGCTTCATGATTAAAGTTGAACAACCTTGTGTCGACAGGTCGATAACTGCAATTCCTGGTTTCTTGACATCTACTTGAAAAACTTCAGCTAATATTTTAAATTTAACTCTGCGAGAAAGTTTTAAGGTTTTTGGAAAAGTGTAGCACAGAATATTACGATATTGAAATTACTTTTCGTATCACAAATATTTCTATACGTCCCACAAAACAAATAATAATTTTAAATGTTTCTGTTATATTGAAAAATATAACCTTCGTAAGGTTTTTCAATTTCCACAATATTCCAATTACTGCCCAATATTCCAATTACTTTTTATACCCAAGTATAAAATAATATTAATACATCTATACATATAAAGCAGAGTTGGCATCTGTCTCTGTTCTCTATACAAATCTACACCGTTTGACCAATCTATACCAAATTTGGTACACTTATTCTTTGGAACCCTACTGGTAACGTAGGCTACATATTAACCCCCTTTCTTGGGTATGCAGAGGGGTGTAATGTCCTGTCATCCTGGACAGAGTACTTGCTAGGGGGCGCTCTCTCCCGGTCTGGCTGTGCAGATGACGTCAGAATTAACATCTACGGGAGTCGCCTCTCAAGGTGACCTTGGAGTTTTTTAAATCTTAGAGTATGGTGTAATAGCAGATGGGCGCGATTGCTCTGAAAATGGCTCAGTGTGATATAGTTTATGTATCCCGTCTGTAAATTCTTAAACTGTTGTTCTATTATTGGAATGTAAATTTTTATAATATAAGATTTTTATAGAAAGTGGCCTTTCTTATCGTCGATATGGTACAGGGGTCTAAAGACAATTCGAAATCCTCCTAGGAATAACATTGCGTATTTATACGATCAATGTCAGACCAATTCCCACTAAATTTGGTACATTCATCCTGTAGAATTCTGCGAGACACATAGGCTATATATTAACCCCATTCGATTTGTCCTGGGTCTGCAGGAGGCTAAAAACAACTCGAAATCTCCATAGCAATAATATTGAGTAATATTACGATGAATTATAAACAATTCAACCCAAGCAACTCGGGATAATTCAGTTAGTGTTTCAATAAATAAGAATATTCTTAATACATGTTCTATAAATAAGAATATTCTGATTAAATTTCCATAAATAAGAATACTATTATACTCCCCGTTTTTTTTAATATGCATCCCATCTCAAAATTTGGTGCGACAGGCAACTTGCACTGCTCCTGCATTTCAAACGTTTTGGTATTTAAACGAATTAAACCATAAATTTTAATTTTTCTGGCACCTTTCACTAATCTATTGATAAAAATATTGATAAATTAATTAGTACAAATTTTTTCTACCTTATTAATTTTGTTTATATAATTAATTTTGGAATTTGCTGATCCATTTCAAGTTTTATATTTACAAGGAATAAATTAACATGCATTGTGATGATCTTTTTATTCTCTCTGCATTTGCCAGGGTGTAATGTATTTTTAATGTTATATCCTGATATCTTAAAACTGTTTTTTACTGCAATAAAATTTTTTATTCTAGTTATAATGAGCATGACCAAAGATGCAGTGCTGTTGTATGTCGCTGAATAGGTAATTAATGCTGAGGATATAAATGATTTTTATACGAAAAATGTTTTTTGGGGGATTGTTTCTTGTGTTTCCATAAAACGCAAATTGAAAACAAATTTGGCCTTTTATCCAACACTTAGTTTCTACCCTCCATAATAATATGTTACTCTTCACTTAAAATTCGATTATGAAGAGACAAATATTTAAATTTGTAGTTCCCCCCCCATAGGTCTTTAAATACGAAATTTTCTCCTTATGCATAAAATTTATCAAACTATTTAACATAATTTTCATTTTCTATTCAAGTAATCGCTATATATTCATAAAAAATTATTCGTTTTGTTATTTAGGTTACTACCATGCAAAAGCTGGATTTTCTTATCAATGAATAGGTTGATACAAATGGATAACAAGCCATTTCAGTGACGTGGCTTGTATATCACACACACATTGGCCACGACTTTCGATGAATATAATCGTTTAGCGATTTTGATGTATGGAATGCGTGGTTGATTCGTTTTGGGGTTTTATTGGCGCAAGGGCCATATTTGGCCATGCTGCGCCAGACACAACATCAAGTAATAGACACATACAATAAAAGTTTTACTGACACAGAAGAGAGAAATACACCCAGGGAGGAATGCACCTGGCAGGAATCGAACCTGCGCCGCCTATATCTCGAAGGTTGCTAGCACAGAGGACATACACATTGAGTGACGATGGCCCCATATGGTAAGCGTAATTTTACACCTAACAAATCAGCACGGCGCACATTCGCTTGTGAAAATCTAGGGTATTCTGCAGAATCGTATCAAGTTGATCTCAAGTTTATCAAGTTTACATTTGAAACAGTCATTTTATAAGTGGTATATGGAGAAAATTTGTTAAAAGTTAACTCTCATAACAACTTTATCGGATGATGTGCTTGAAAAAATAAAGAAAACCTAAACCAAATTTAAAGTCACTGAGTATAATATCAGTAAATATAATTTATAAGTGGGGACGTACAAGTTAAGTTTTCGCGGAAGCCATTCTACGAGTGTTTACTTGTTTATTTTTACTAAATTCTATTAAACTATATCATCACTGCTTAACTTTCTTCATTTTTTCGATTGATGGCAGTGTCATTTGCTCACATTTCGTACCTTATTTCAATGCATTTATAGTGAATACAATCATCGATATTCACTAAACGAATCAGATAACTAAAGAAATAAAGTCCAAAAAATATACAGATAACATCATTTCGTTTACTTTTACTGGTGTCGATTTTTATTTACAATAAAATGTAGGACAAAAACTGCCATAATTAGATTCTGAAAGTCTACTTCGATTTCATGCCATTTGCTCTTAGGGGCACGGTAGTCCGGTTGGAAGAGCAACGGATTAGCAACCGGAGGGTTGCGAGTTCGAATCCAGCCAAAGACCGTAGAGTACAAAGGGGGCTGGGGCACTTTAAATCCGTCGTGGCCTCAAATATCCTCACGTTGGTGTGGAAGTTTGGAGAGTGGGGTACCAGCTCAGGTGTGGCCTGATCATCTGACCGTGGTTCAAAATTAGTTGGTGTTGTCCTCGGATCTTTCCCTTTGGGATTGATCCCGGAGCGTCACCAATAGCCCGTTGTGTTTCTCCAGTTTGACCTACCCATTTGCTTCTTCAAAGGCGATACGGCAATTTTGGACGCTAAACCTCTTTTCTCTCATTGTTTTTTTGCCCTGATTTTAAGTTATTTCTTAGAGGAATTTCCAGGTGTTTCGAATCTATATTCGTTTTTGTATATGCATGCATCTAAGTTATTTAAGTTTTGTATATGCATGCATAATGTTATGTTTATCTTCAATTATCTGGTTCATTCCATTCTATGAACAATGACCAAGCGGATTAGAAACCATATTTTAAATTTTCATTCTAACGTTAAATATTAAGAAAATTAGATTTTTTGACTACATAACGGTTGAACTATACTATTCAAAATACATGACAAATGGCTTTATGAAGGTAAAATAACCCAGCTGTTAGAAATGCTTCATGATAATTACCTTTCATGTATATTTTAAAATTTGCTTCTGTGAAAATAGAAAAAATCATCGATCTCATCTTTATCAATTTCGTGGAATTTCTAAACAATTCAGAAGTATAATCCCAAAAATTTACGAAAGCTACTATCAATAATTAATCCAATATCAAAGTTTCCTTTTTGGTGCAAAGTTCGTTAGAATTAAGAAATCAATGTAATTAACTGAGACTATCTCCTATATCTCCATAAAATGTTGTTTTTTTAAACGTGAGGATAGTCTTTGTTGGGTAATTTAATTCGTGTAAGAAGTAAATTTCTCTTATGTTTAGAACCACCTAAATCAAGGCTATTACTTCTACGAGGTCTGATTTTTTTCATGTTACGCACTATTTAAAAATAACTTCAACAGTTCATATTAAGAATTCGCTTTTTTGGGAAACATTAACCTGAATTTATAACTTATCCCAAAGGATTTATTACTTAGCTAGTAATATTTTTTGTTAAATATAAGTATGCAATATTTTCTGAGGATCCCTAGATTTTTATTTGTTTGACAGGACAATTACTTCTATTCTAAATGGTTCTTTTCAGCATAAGTGTTTGGACTAGTTTGATTGTTAGTAAAATAAGGTTTTTGAAAAAGAAACAGTTTTACCCTTGGTGGTTATGAAATCGGTCACTGAATTTTATTTCTACTATGCGCGTGTAGCTGCTTCTAGCGTACGTGTAAACACTATTGCGTTTTTAGGTCCTATTTATCAAGCAGGCCTAAACTGTGATATTAGCGAATGTATTTTTAATCATGCACGCGCAAACTGCAACCATAATGTAGAATGTGAAAAAAATTAATAATTTCGAATTTTTGGAAGAATTGGGAATGAGTGTATAAAAGATAATTAATCCAAGTTCTTTATAGCTTGAATCGTCGATCATTTTTATTAAATGTCTTTTTAAGAAGTATTCTCCATGTATGGCTACCGGGTCGTGGTATCCCAGTTGGAAGAGTAACGCATTAGCAACCAGAAGGTTGCAAGTTCGAAACTCGGTCCAGCCAAAGACCTTCGTGTACATGGAGGCTGGCGCAGCATGGCCAAATATGGCCCTTGTGCTATAAAACCCCAAAACCAACCAAGACAAAGGTTGGTCGGTGTTTAATTAACGTCGCACTGGAGCAACACAACCGGCTTTTGGCGACGGACGGGATCCAACCCAAAGGGAAAGATCTGTGTGATGACAACACCACGTAAATTTGAAACACGGTCAGATGGCTCGGCCACACCTGAGTTGGCACCCCACTTCCCAAACTTCCTCACCATTCCAAAGTGATGACATTTGAGGCAGCAACAGAATTAACATGCACCAACCTCCTTTGTACGCGATGGTCTTTGTTTGGATTCGAACTCGAAACCCTGCGGTTGCTAATGCGTTACTCTAATGCGACGAGCAGCGCAATAGAGGACTGAAGTAACAAAAAATATTTTAAGGTATGTAGGTAGGTATTTGTATTAACGTCGCCCCGGTGCAACATAATAAAATATGTTTTAAAAACACCATCTACGGTATTTGCAATTATATTGCCAGGAATTTTAGATCAATCCTTGAGTCGGTCTCCAATCCTTTAACCCAGTTCACAAAGAGGACGGGTAATTGATCTCACTACTCAAATACAGGAACGTAGAAACGTTCAGGTAAATTGTCACGGAGACGACTTACGCCATTTCAGACCAGCCCCTAAGCGCTATCGATTTTTATTAAATGTCTGGCCACATCTGAACTTTTATCAAAAACTTTTCTCTCGCTGTATAGATAGATATCCGAATCGTAGTAATGGTCCAAAGCGCTAGTTCGGTCGGTAGGTGAAGAATGTGTATTATCTAACGAAGCTGGGGTCGGTTTGGAATATTACGGTCTGGTTTAGTTGGGAATGATTAATGGTTATATCGATTTGTAGCAATTTTTCGACTTCGCTATTGTAGGAAATAAATGGAGCCGTATTTTTCTGCCCCAATAAAATGGAGGATGTTCAGTTTTCTGTAATATATGGGGTCTGAAAGCAATAAAATTATTCAAATAATCAAATTTGCTCATCATTCATTACAATAGTTCCATAAATTGCACCGCTGTATCATATTTTCAGTTTTATGAGGAATATGGTTAGATTTACAACTGTACGTGCGGTAGTATATTCGATAAGAGAGAATGCATGATTAATCTCGGATATTATCAGTTTCACAAAGCAGTTATTCGTTATAGACTTTGATAACGCACATAAATCGGTTTTGTAAAAGGAGATTTTCTCGTGTGGAGTAATAGTTCCAGTTGCATAAAAATTAAATTCGTAAAAAGAAAAACATTTTTCGTAAGAAAAGTTATAAAAAGTTATGAGAGGGATTTTCAATATGAAGAAACAAACCAGATGGTCTGCGAGGATTTTACTTTTCGCTGGCCACATTCCCTTACATGATACATATCACTTATCTTAAATGTAGTTTATCGCCGTTTTAGTAACGCTTGGCATTAAATTTTATCGGTGTTTACCAGTCAACTCTCATTATATCAAGTTGGAATTTGTTCTTTGGAAGGTAGGTATTTTAATTAACGTCGCACTGGAGCTACACAACGCACTATTGGCGACGGTTTGGGATCAAAACCCGATGGGAAAGATGGATGGGACACCATGTAATTTTGAACTACGGTCAGATGACGAGGTCACACCTGAGCTGGCACCCCACTCTCCAAACTTCTACACCACGCCAACGTGAGGACATGTGATGCAACGACAGATATAGCGTGCACCAACCCGTGCCAGACCGTGTCCAGACGTTTGAATTATGTTGATTTGTATGCCTGAAAACTTGTACAGTGCATGCATTTGACTGCATCGCACAACGCACGTAGGTTTCGATGGTGTCATAAACACGTAAACTGGATTGACGAGCAATGGGCCAATGTCCTGTTCATGGACGAAAGTATATTTTGTTGTCCGATTCGAGGCGCCAATGCATCTAGCGTGAACCCCGCACTGCCTATTCTTCCACCAATATTCTGGACGTAGACCTTTACAGAGGTGATGAAATGATGATCTGGTGCCGTATCATTATGACTCGACGAACGAACTTTACGCGTTGGAAAGTGGAACCATGAATGGTCAGAGCTATTGTCTATGCTATGATGAAATTATTCCTCATGTCATATTCGTAGGGCTGTTGAAAATTCCTTCATCTTTATGGAGGATAACATCCGTTGGTCATTGTTCGGTCTGTGTTGATGACCTGCTGAACACTGAAGGAATATACCTTCTTCGTAATTAGACCACCCCTCCAGGTGAGGTCACTACGGATATAGGGAGGGCCCAGAGAGGTTTCGGCTAGGGGTCTCGTCAGTAATTGCGAGATTCGCTTTTCACTGTGGGGCATTGCTCATCAGCCACAGATCGGTAAGTTTTTCCTCGAATACACGTGTATCCGGTCGGGGGATGGATAGGGCAGAATCCCTATTTATTCCATCCTACCTTTATAGCCTGGTGTGGCCTTTAGCTTGAAGGGCTAATGGGATTTCTACATAGGTATCTACGTCTTATTCCTGTGACCGTTAAGTTTTCGACTGTGAACCTACACCCCTCGAAGGAATATTCTAAATGGAATGGCCTGCGTACATATCTGACCACAAATCCCATAGAACATATATGAGATGCTCTTGTAAGGTACATGATCGAACGAAATCTCCCACCGAGTACCAAAATGAGTCTGGTTATTGCGCTGAAACAGGAATGAAGAAATATGCCTAAAACTCTATTGGATAATTCTGTGTAGAACATGGGCAACCAATGGCATGCGTGCATTGCAGTGAGGAGTGGACATATACCCTATTAAAGAAAGTTATGGAAATATTTCTTCTGTGTCGCCAATGACCAAAAATGGGACGTTTTGTTAATTAAGCTTGCATTACCGGTACATTCACGTAATTTGTTTCTTTGTTCGTGTAAATCTCTTTGAAGTGTGCCTGTATTTGTAATTATTCTATTTATCATCATCCTCCTTTCAGAATTTTGTTTTTCTCTAAAACTATTACTGACCCTTAACTTATGGACACCAGTGTAGTTTGATAGAGAATGATTCTCATACCTACGAATAAATCATGTTGTTGAACTTAAAATCTAAGGACACATTTAATTTTCGATTACGCTGCTCAACAAATTTCCACGGTCTTTGTAAATGCATTCAAATGCGATTATTTACATTTCTATGACCATAAGGGAACAGCATATTACCATATCGCTAAATAATTAGCTCTAGTATTTAAAATAGGAGCTGTCGGACAATGAAATTAATGAAATACACAATTCATGGTTACAAGGTGCAGTTTTCAAAAACCTTCCACACATTTATTGGGAATTTTTATGACAAACTATCAATACATGGGCCAAAGTACATAATAAATAACTAAATAACTATTACATTTATTGCGATTTCAAGTTGGGCGCTTTCTCTTGGCCTGCCGTTTGTATTGTATCTCTAGATAGTTTCTCTTGATTGTACAGCAGTAGTCTTTTAACATTGCCGGGCTCTATTTCCCTTCATACCTTTTCTCAATGGCAGCAATGTCCTAATGGAATCTCTCACCGTGTTCATCGCTGACGGCTCCACAGTTCTCCGGGAAGAAGTCGAGGCGGGCATAGTGAAAGTGAATCTTCAGATACATGTGAATCCCAATCTTGTGGTGGCACATGGGCATCTTATCCACCAGCTCTTTGTAAATGGACGCACGCTTGCTTCCCAAAAATCCTGAACAAGCATTCTTAAAACTATTCCACGTTCTTCTCGTCAGCCTGAAGAACGTCATGGAACTGATTGTCCTTGAAAAGCTTCCTAATCTGTGGGCCAACAAAGACACGCTCTTTCAACTTTGCATGACTTCATTGAATAAACTTTGATGTCAAATGCTTGAAACCTTCACTTTCTTGTTGCATGCTCTTTACAAAGTTTTTCATTAGTCCTAGTTTGATGTGTAGCGGAGGGAGTAAAATCTTCTTAGAATCAACCAATGGTTCATTTTGTACATTTTTTGTACCAGAAGTGTTTTTCTTGCAGGCCAGTCTTTTTTAATGTAATGAAGCTCATTAGCCCTACTGTCCCATTCACAAATGAAGCAACAATACTTGGTGTATCCCAACTGTAATCATCCCAATAGAAGAAAAATAACTTTGAGATCACCACAAATTTTCCACTGAAAGTTTCTGTAATTTATAGTATTAAGTAAAACCTTCATGTTGTCATGATTCTTTCATGGAAGCCCAATGGGGATGGAAGGAAGTTTGTTGCCCTTGTGGAGGAGAACAGCTTTCAAACTCTTCTTCGAAGAATCTATGAAAAATCTCCAGGATCGTAATTAAAGGAGAGAGCCTCCATCAGACCATTTATGTTCGTGCATGCAACAACTTGAAGCGAGAAAAAAGGTGTTAAGTTCTTCTCTCTAGTCCGGTAGAATGAGACACTATCTGAATGTTCAAGCAACATCCACCGTCGTAATCTTGATGCTAACAGTTCAGTTTTGTTTTTAGGAAGGTCTAAATTTCTTACCAAGTCACTCAGCTCATGTCGAGTGATTTTGTGAGGGTTGTCATCACTTTCACAGGGAAAATCAGGATCATTTGAAGGACAATCTCCGGCATCACTTGTTCCTTCATCACGGTCCAATTGATACTCTTTTGGTGCTTCCGGAATAGGTAGACTTTCTCCATGTGGAACAGGTCGAATGGCTGAGGGGATGTTCGGATAGGTTATATTCCTCTTTTTAGATATTCCTTGCCGAATATGTGGTATCATACAGAAATAGCAGTCTATTGAATGATTTGTGGATTATCTCCAAACCATGGGCACTGCAAAGGGCATTGAAAGACTTTTACCATTAATCTAATTTCGCAAGTTGCTGGCACAAGTGGTGAAAACAATATGTGGTGACTATGATTTATCTTGGTCTCCGATTCGACAACCAAAATAACGGTGATATGCCGTTTCAATCAGTGGTGTGATCGCTTGTTTCTGACTAGAAAGAGTACTTCACCACATACATAGCAAAAGTTGTCAGGACAGTTCGCAAACTCGAGGTATTCTAAAACTAGAAAAGGAGATCACCGAGCTATAAACAAACAATAACACACAATGAAAATATAAATAAAGTCGAAATATTCACTTATAGCAGTGAAACAAACAGAACCCGTAACCTCTTATATGTAACACCTTTCTTCTCTTAGCTATTACTGGGATGAGTGGATTTTCCTTTCCGTTACATTTACTGCATTACAATTCTCCACAATCGACACTAGTAAAATAAAAACTAGAGCTAATTATCAATTTTGTATGTTATTTTAATTTTTAGCAGCATCAAATCCATACGAATTGGCTACTTTTGTTCAATTTACAATTTTGTTGTTGAACAGTGTTACTTGTGGAATCTATGGTAAAACTACCGCGCATAATAAAATTCACCGTTGATCAAATACTGACAATGTGTAGCCATAGTGTATTAAGGTGTCCGACTACCTTCGGAAAGGATTTTTTGAAATAATTTGAAATTTGACTTTTTTTGTGCATTATATTATAGAATATGGTTAAAAACTTAGAGAATAACATATAAAAAAAATAATTAATAATTTTTTTAAAATTTAAACCCCAAAAAGGGGTGAAAAATAGACAAAAACTAGCACCACCGCAAAACATGATAACTTAAATTTAAATTAAGATATTCTTATTTTGTAAATTTTATTTTGAAGATTGAAACCTCCTTTAGGGAATGTACCTCTCACATCATTGTAAACCAGTTCTTTTAAAAACTGGAGAGGTTCAAGTACAACCAAGAAGAAAATCTTCCATAAATTATAGCAACGCATAACTTTTATAATTAAAAATAAAAAAACTAATTAATGCACAATTACAGAAGTGGTACATTCCCTTTATAAACTATTTGAAAGTATTCCTACCAAATTTCATAACATTTGAAGCATAACTTTTTGAGTTTTCATGTTTTGCGTAAAAGCAAAATTCTAAAATGTCAATTTCAAGAAAAAGCTAAAAACAAAATTCAATAATGAATCTTACCTTTAAATGGAAAATGTAGCTCTAAAATGATCCTGATTTATAAAGATCACCTTCTATAGAAGTTAAATCAACTACTTTTTTTTTCCTAATTGCCCTCAAAACCTTCCTGCGCTTCTTTGAAACGGGTGTTGTATGGCGCTTGGAATCACTGATTCTAATGCGATCCAAACTTTGGTAACCTTTTAATGTGAAGTAACCAAGATTTTCAATGTTCATCTTGCTTAAAACACTGGTGCAACCCTCAAATCCATCATTATATTGTATTACTGCATCATAAGCCCCTAATTTTACAGTTTTTAGGCTGACGAAAACCTCCTTCGGAACTCTCTGCCAAATAACACCATTGAAACTTTCATTGGCATTTTGAGTTTTGCCATGCAGACACTTATTCAAAAGTTCTCTGGTGCAAAGCTCTAAATACACTGGTTTGACTACATTTAAAATATTGTTGGGCAAACCAGAATGCTTGAGCTTTTCTGGTTCTTTCCCTTCGCTTACAGCTCGCTGGTAATAGCACCAACTGTCTACACCAATAGGGCACTGGCCATGCATCGGTTTCTTTGGTGATGAAGCACAATGAAACAAAGCTGCAATTACATTTTGCTGCATCATTTGTAAGTTGCCCACGTTAGAGCGAATCGCAATGCCATAATAATTTTGTAGTCTGTCGATAAAGACATCTGATAACTTGCCTTTACCAGACAGACCTTTGGTTTTGCTTTTCAATTTTCGCAGACGTGTACCCACCCGTTTTTGAATGTGCCCAATGCATTCCAGTTTTGAAACACTTTTTTCGCCATATGTGTTTTGGACGCACAAATAGCCTTTAGAATCCCCATCACCGTAGTATTTCGTGTACTTCAGCTTCCGAGTGCTCACTGACCTCTTGAAAATTCTGTCGACACCAACAGTTTCCATCTTTGCTGATGACCCTTTAAAATTGCACTGGCATATATGGTCAGCTTCCTGTGATTCAAATGACGGGTTTCTCTTCAGTTTCTGTAATCTTTTGCAAATTCTGCAGTATGAGGACATGACTTCTAAATCGAGAACCTTTCCCGTGTCAATTGAAATGGCAGCAACACAACCATTCAAAGAAGTGTACCCTCTACGCTGCCACGTTCCATCTACAGACACGCCGCATTCACTGTCTTCTCCCTTTGAACCAACTTCATCAGCTGCTTTTAACATTGAAGATTCAGCAACCTCGGACACAACTTTCAAGAGTTTCTCTTCATGGATGTTATACGCAGCTTTAGAAATTGGTGGCAAATTCAGCGTGGTGCACAGTTTATACGCTGAAGAAAATCCCTTTCCAATCTGCCTCATCCCATAAACTATTCTAGAGTTCACTTCAGGTACATTTTTGTTCTTTTTGGAGGAGGCAAAGCCTTTTACAAAATCACAATTGTGACATTTCAAAGAGAAGTGTGAGCACAATCCATACCTGGAGTCTTCAACTAAATGCAAACCAGAAGCAAAGCATTTGGGACATGGAAGCACCAAAAATATATTTATTAAAGTTTCCAGGTCGAAAATCCGATTACCACACAGTTCCTCATTCAAAACTTCGAATTTGGAAGAGCTAGATGCTTGCAGTTTTGAAGCACTGGCTGTGCACACTGGATCTTCAAGACTGTTAGTCTTCAGTGTTTTAGAGTGTTGATTACCTTTGAAGTGGTGTTTCTTCTTCCTGGCAATACTCTTTCCCATTTTGTAAAGAAAAATCACTTTATGCAAGAAGAATTATCAAGTTGTAGAACTTTTTGAACGCACGATCGAAAATCACGAGTTCAAATTGTGTACAAACTGAAACTCAAGTTTGATGCCAGATTGTGAAGTTAAACATGATTGCCAGATGTATTTTTGTGTAAAAAGTAGTTTTTTAATTAATTTTTTTTAATTAATAAAAAAAAATCCACACTTCAGAGCAAATTTTAACGCTTTAATTTGTTAAAATAAGAATGTAAACAAACTTTTACGTTCACTTCCTGTTTGCAGAAAGGCACTTCCGGTTTTAAAAAGTGTCGACTATGTAGTATTAAAAGACCTGTATCTTACGTTCTATGCATGGTAGGAACAAAATTTAAACAGATTTGGAAAGATAAGAAATCGGGCTTTCATATTATATCAAATTTGGAAAATCGCAATTTCCGCCGAAAATCGCGTTTTAAAGGTAGTCGGATACCTTAAAAAGAGATTGTAGAGCGAAAAACGAAACGATGTTAATTAAATTACACTACAAGTGTTCTGCATTGTATTGTGTATCATAATGTGTAGTAGTTGTCTTTCTCAATGGCAGAGCTTTTTGCAACAAACAAGAACCTAAAACGAACAAGTTTTATAAACGCAAGATTATAAAATGAAATCCAATAAAGGCAGATATACTTTAGAATTACATGACACAGAATATACACCAAAAAGTTTAACTGCAAGTGACTGTGTTATAAGTCTTGAAACTACTTAAAAAGCATCAATTCCATGTAAAGATGATTTCGCCCTTTGAGTCTCCACTAAATATAATTAGTTCACATAATTTTTATCCATGCATAATGATTTAAAATTGTATTTTATGCTACCTAAATGTGCGCTTTAAGTTATTCATGACCCTGCAACTTGAAGAAACGTAAGGCGACAGTATCGGAAGAAAACAAAATAATCGCCTTATACAATCCGTTATAATGACAACCTAATTAATATGCAATGCTCTAAATGCATGTGATAGTAAGCTTAATAGAAAACTCCTTTAGGCGTCAAAGAATTAAGAGAGGTCAGATAAAAACAAAACATAACCACCAGGAGATGAAGGAAATCAATAAGGCTGGCATGAAAGGAGACAACATATGCCAGCAAGCAAACAAAACACTGCTTAAGATCAGAGATAGTCTCATACATAATACAATTACAGAGCTTCTTCTCTTGATAGACGAGTCTGAAAATTACCACATAATCAAGATTCCAATACGGCTCCTAGCAATTATATCAATGTCAGTTTATTCTATCACAGTTCCCAGAAGAGGCGATCGCATTAAATGATTTAGGTCAAAATAGTTATGGCTCTAACCTCTTTCTGGTCTGGACCGTATTTAGAAAACCGCATTGAGATAGAAGAAAAGTATAAGCGTCATCAGTTGAGTTAAGCCCTTGATAGAATAGTTAATTTTTTGTTTATGCAATTTATGATACAAGATTCGCGCGCACGGATTAGAAAAATGAAAAGGTCGATTAAAATATTGTTTATGGCTTTTAGTTACGATTTTAGGATAGTTTAACTCACAACTTTATTTATCTAAAGGAAATTTTAACATATTTTGCATGGTATTTGTCTTTTTCTTTTGTTTAATTTTGACTGACTTTTTAAAGGAGAAAATGTATATCCAATTTATTTTGAAGAACATCTCTCTATGTTATTATTGATTTTTCAATAGTGATTATGAAATAAAATTTAGGTGTCTACTCAATTTAGCATACTCATGAATCCATCGATCTTCTAATGGAACACTTTTGCGATATTATGACAGCGACTTTTCCAACATGCTCCGTCTATTTTATTAGAAGATCGTTGAATCATACATCCTTACTTATCGTACAGCAACATGGACAATGGGAGATCCATTCTCCATGGTTAACACTTATACTTACTCGTGGCACTACAGATTCAAAACGTGAAAAATATTAAGTAGAATTATACAATGAAAGTTAATCCTTTTTAAATCTTTTCTTGGAGACCCATAACACTCAAAGGATTTACCAAATACCTTCATATTAACAAATTTTGTTGTCTTCGAAGAACCCAAATATCAAAAGATAAGGAAAATTACATTGCGTGGTATGATATTATCATTGTTTAGTCAAGATTTAAATATACATGATAAGGAATTCCACATACACTTGTCAATACTAAAATCATATGTTTTAAGGGAATTGTACGAACAATTTTAGACATTTCTTATAGTTCTAACTTGTACGACAATGAAATTATATACCTTTCTAATAGTTACGAAGCTTCACTTTCAACCCCAGCATGCATTATTATAGGATTATGTAGTCATAGTGGCAAAAGGGCTTTAGAATGCGTGTGGCGCATGAGCGTTATAGATTGGAATAATAGGTCAGACGTGCTTTCCATTGCTTTATATGCTATTAATGTGCCTGTGTTCTAACAATGATAATAACTAGACATATTCCATTACTATTTATTCACAGGTCTTCTACAATACAAATAGGTCAACTATACGAAGTATAGGAAACAGAATAGTTTATTGAGAGGTAGCATTAGGTTGAGCATAGCATTAGGGAAACAAATTCGAATGAAGAACTCTAGGCGTTCTACGTAGGATGAATAATTCGTCAGTGTTACCTACGATTCGAACATAACGAACCAAACGACCCTTTGTCGGTGTGCCCCTTCAACCTTTTGTAAAAATCACTACGTAATTTCGACATTTGAGTTTAGTATTGAAAGTTTGATTTGCAAGTTTCTAAGCTTTCTTACAATATCAGTATGATTATTGGGTTTTGAGAATGCATGGGTAAGAGTGGATACAACTGTGTGAATTACTATCAACTGTTGGATTTATTGAAAAATATGGTATTAAACAAAATGAATGTAGCTAACTAGCAGAATTACTCGGAGTTGTCGGGTTCAATTGATCAGAGTAATTGAAAGTAATCAGAATTATCACTTTTCTTTATAATAGAAAAATATAAATATGCTTTAAGTGAGCGGAAAGTTATTTTTAAAAATCCATTTTGACATTTTTATGACTTCTATAATTTGCTTTGGACGGAATACGTGTTTCCTTTATCCATCCATATAATACGTTTCACATACATCACATAAAAGTGTAAGACAAAGCTCAAAAAGTGATATTAAGGTGACTATTTCAGAGAGTCGTTTTGAGACCTGGAGTAGTTATGAATGACCTTTATTTTTATTTCTTGCAAAAATTACGAAATTAGAGTAGTCTTGGACTCAGTTTTCTTGTCAATATTTATTTTTTGACTTGTGGCACTCCTGCACCAGGGATGCAGTACTTTTAAATTTCACTATCGTTATGAAATGATGATAAATCATATTAATGCGATATTCATGGTTAATTTCTTTTCAAGCAACTACAATTTCATTTCTTTAAAATTCCATTCCACTTGTGAAATAACAGCTTGTTTTAAAATTAAATGTCTTCAGTACAGACGAAACAAAGTTAATCAATTACAATCTTTCATAAAATGAAAAATCAATTTTACAGCGTTATTGAAAAAGAAAATAAATGTGTTTGACAAATGTTTGAGAAAGAGTATTTTCCTAAGAATAGCTTCAATTCCAAAAAGTAAACAACCTCGATTTTCTGTCACTTGAGACAAACACTTCCAAGCTCTTCAAAAAGTAGAATATTTTACAACCCTGAAATATTCGGAAGATCAGCTTAGTTTTATTTACAATTCGCTTTATTCTAACCGGTATGCAGTTTTAAATAGATTCCTTGTGGCACTTCTTTTGTCAATTCAGAGAATACGGTTTCTGAATGGAAACTGCGTATCTATTTAGAAATGCATTGTAATATATATATATATATATATATATATATATATATAGAAACCTACGTACAAATTAATTAAAACTACGTACTAATTACAAATTATGTTTACACGTCTTAAACGTTTACAGTCTTATTTTAAAGTAACTTTATTTTACTGTTACCTTCTTTTTAAAGTAAGACATTTCCGTCTTATTTAAAAAGGATTTGTTTTGTGCACTTTATTTTTTAAACGGGATTCTACAAATAATTATGTATTCAATCAATTACTTTTATAGAAAGTTAGTCGAAAAACACACATAACACCAAGATATTAAACCGTCTTTAGCTGCACTTTACACAAAATAAATAATTCGATAAAATATCACTCTTTAATAACTTATTTACAACACATAGTACATTGGAACCCATAAATCTTAGAAATGTTCAAATATAAGTATATCATTTTTTGCTGCATTAACTCGGATATATAAACACTAAATAAAATTAGAAAATGAAACATCGATTTAGGCCTTGCTGGTACCAAATAGCAAAATAACACTTCTATTTTCAATGGGTTTTTTGCTTGCGCTTTTCGCATTCAATAGACTCGTTTCATATGTGAAACTATTCCCTTCGGCAATGATCCTGAACCGTCGCCAATACCCGTTATGCTGCTCCAGTGCAACGTTAATTAACTACCTACCTACATGCCTATGCAAAATTAAATGTTTTTAATAATTTCATATCAGTATTCAAATAATTATAAATAATAGATGTTTTGGAAAGAAATAAAGAATAAGTTCAAACGTACAAAAGGAGTATCAAAAAGTAAGGTGAATTTTTGATTGACAGAAAAACGTGCAGAGATAAATACATGAAAATTTATTATATTTGACAAATCGTATCACACTATCATTCGACAAAAGAACCATAGTGGTCTAAACATTTATTCCAACGTGGCACCAAATCATCCATGCCCTCTTCAAAGAAATCTTGTTCCAGGTTCCCTAACCAGGAAAGTGTAGCCTGTTGTGCCTCTTCCAGTGTATGGAAACGCTGCCCACGGAGGTGTTTCTTCAGGGGGCCAGACAAATGGTAATCCGAAGGGGCTAAATCAGGCTATACGGAGGATGGTCAAGAATTTCCCACTTCGATACTGCTCCATATGAGCTATTCAATGCTTTGCAATATCATGCAACCTCACTCTTCTGTCTTCACGAATCATGGCATCGACGACAGCCACATTCGTGTCGTTACACCACACATACACTTGTTTCTGCGACATAACACTCTCTCCATAGACTTCCAACAATTCTCGATGAATATTACCTGTTTTTTCCCCTTGGCCCATAAAAAACGAATGACACCGCGCACCTCCTCCTTGGAGTAATGCTCAAGTCGATGCGCCATCTTTGATTTGCTCTAAGCACCAGACGGGTTGACGTAGAAGTTTCTACAAGCCGTCACACTTCTATCACCTTGGTACTTGCAACATACAAAAAAATTAATTAGCTACACAAAAAACTCTGAGTTTTAGAGACAAATTCACCTTACTTTTTGATATAACCTTGTATATATGTAGTAGAATTTAATTTCTTTAAATATAATTTCATGGAAAACAATCGTTCATCCAGCAACACTGGTAAGTGGTAACGTACAACAATCGTAATAATACTTAATGTTATTCTTCAGGCTAATTCGAATTGCTTTAGCCCCTCTCCACAAAAATTAGAGCAAATTGAACGGTAGGTCTCCAGTCTACTATGTACATGTAGCCAAGTTCCTAAAGAATAGATATACCAAATTTGGTGTGGATGAGTCAAACTTATTTCTCATGAAGCTGAGTCCGATGTATGACAGCCATAAACGCCTTTCTTCTTTAAAGAATGTAATTTGGGTCCGCGGTAGCCCAGTTGGAAGAGTAACAACCGGAGGGTTGCGAGTTCGAATCCAACCAAGGATCCGGTACAAGGGGGCCGGTGCATATTAAATCTGTCGTGACATCAAATGTCCTCAAGTTAGCGTGGTGTGGAAGTTTGGAGAGTGGGGTGCCAGCTCAGGTGTTGCTCCCGTCATCTGACCGAGATTCAAAATTACGTCGTATTATCCTTGGATCTTTCATTTCGGGGGGGGGGGGGATCCCGGAAAGTCGCCAATAGCCCCTTGTATTGCTCCAGTGCGACGTTAATTAAAATAACTACTTGACCGTGGTTCAAAATTACGTGGTTGTGTTCTCTGATCTTTCACATTAGGTTTGATCCCGGACCGTCGCAAATAGCCCGATGTGTCACCTCTAACACATCTGTAACTACCTACATACCTTCATTTTTTCAAACATGATTTGTAATTTCGTGGTTCCTCAACATGCTGGTTCGATTTTGTACTGTTATAGATGGGCTTTTGAATTTCAGTTTCATGCATGTCCTCCATTAATTGAACTCTACTCATATACGAGAAGCGGGACGCTTTTGCCTGCCTTCAGTTCCCGATTTCGATGTCAACTAACTTGGACCAAGTAGGTAGGTAGGTATTTTAATTAACTTCGCACTGGATCAACACAATGGGCTATTGGCGACGGTCCGGGATCAAAAAGACCGAGGACAACATCAAGTAATTTTGAACCACGGTCAGATAACACCTGAGCTGTTTTTCCACGTTCCAAACTTCCACACCACGACAACGTGAGGACATTTGATGCCACGGGAGATTTAACGTGCACCGGCCCCCTTGTACACGACGGTCTTTGGTTGGAGTCGAACTCGCAACACTCCAGTTGCTAATCCGTAACTCTTCCAATCGGGCTACCGTGGCCCTGTAATTGAACAGGAAGCGCTTAAGGTGAAACAAATATTTATTTTTAATTGAATGTTTCTGTCCATTAGTCGAAGTTATGTGTCTTGGTTTGGGCGCAGCTTGGTCAAATATGAACCTAATGCCCAGGGGCGCACCTACGGAGGGGCTAAGGACGCTTATGCCCCACCCAGACCGCATAAAAAGAAAAAAAATCCTTATTTAATTCGCTGATTGCTTCCTTAAAAATTAAGGTGTTTTGATACTTACTCCTTGCAGTCAAGTAATATTTATTCATTACTTTCAGCCCACTAACAAAAGTGCTCCGTTACTTATTTACTGGGGCTAAATAAAGTAATTTAAAATTTTAATAGTGTTCATTGAAACGTAGGCACCTTTTCCCTTCAATACAGCATCTATTGTTGAAGAAGTAGTCATGTTAAAACTAGTCTAACGTTGGAAGTTGGCTGGTCTACTAGCTGGAAGTAGACACGTTAACTCTCTGCATACGTCGGGGCAGAATATCGCTTCCTTCTTTCGTTAGGGTAGCCGGCCCAACACTTTTACAGGCAACTTACTGAAACGGCCGAAACGGCCTTTACAATGCTTTCCCCCAAGAGGAGAGGGAATATGTGTCGTCCCACTTTCGCCTAATGTGCCGGCTTCTATTGTCGGGTCGTGGGTATGCTTAGAAGGGGCAGATTCTTCCCGGGTAAACTGATAGGGCGGCGGTGACTTTTTAAGTGTATCTCTTTTCATTTACTCGACCTCTCACAGACTAGATGCTAGAGGATAAACAATTTGCGATGCTTCCCGTCGATAACCTTGACATCTTTGTCAACGGTGAGATAAGGCTATTCACGCGCGAGTCTCTTTGTAGCACAGAAAAGAGGGGATGGAAATCCTAATGGGTTTCGGCGATTCTTCAGGAGTCTGAGGTCTGAAAGAATCCGAGATTTTCGTAACGAGAGGACTCGAAACTTTTGGACGGTTGGGCCGGTTCCCGTATCCAGAGGGTTAAACGGAGAAAGACACTATAACTAGTCCCCAGGGCCATACAACGGAATATTGGCTACTGTCCGGAATCCATACCTAAGGGAAAGATTCAAGGACAACGCGACTCGTGATTTTGAACACCCGAGCTGGCACCCACTCTCAAAACTTCCACATCACGCCAACGTGAGAACATTGGAGGCCGGGACAGATTTAACGTGCACCAGCCCCTTTGTACACGACGATCTTTGGTTGGAGTCGAACTCGCAACCCTCCGGTAGGTTATACGTTATTCTTCCAACAGGGCCAAGAAGCGTGTAAGAGTCGTATACTGTTCATTCTATATTAGTGTAGAATTTTACTATTTCCCATCGATATTACTAATGCGTTTAATTCCATACTAACCATTGAACATTTCGATATAAAGGGGACTCAGACCCACGTCAATTTCTTCATTTCCAATCTATCTTCTGTTTGTGATCAGATGCATGTTTGTGAGTTCATTATAAGCAGTCAGCAATCTTAACAATCCCGTCCAGGGTTCTTTTATGCCATTGCCAGCTTTGGAGACTGCAGCCCCCGCTGAGAATATCAGATAAAGCCACTCGGCTTGGCTGGTATTAATCTTGGGATGCATCCGCACAGTTCATAGCAGCTCTTTCAGGATCCCCAACTGTAAGGAACATTTAGGATGGATCCCAAAGTGCGCATCAGTGTGTAATAATACGTTCGCATTTGCCCATTTTTCGGTCCACAAAGGAATGATTTGTTGCTCGGATTCAGCGCACTGGAAAGATTTCTAGTCTCATTTATGCATTATAAACCCAGTGCTTTTGTGTTGTTGGTATTGAGAAATAACGTTTTTTGTGTGCTCTGATGTAAGGAAATGGAAATTATTTTTGAACTACACTGATTTCAAGTTCCGTGTTTAGCGTCTCAGTGCTACGAATAATTGATAGCACATAGAACGGTAATTGAGTAAAAATAATCTGGATACATAATCGGTTAATTTTATATTCAAAAAATATTTATCAAGACTTCGAAGAAACGGATTTTCAGATCATAAAATCTAATATTCAAAGTTTTTCTGATTGTATTGCGAAATATGAATTTATTTAATTGTTTAGCAGATTTTCAGAAATGCTATTAGAATTTATACCAGTAAATAACGATAGAAGGTACCTTTTGGAATGGGATTCCATGATCACTTAATATTTAGCGCACCGTTCTCATACGCAGAAAACACCATTTTGTGTTGTCTGGACCAGACTCCTCCCTGATGACGCCCTGATCCACCCAAAACCACTTCATTCTTTAAAATATTCAGTAAAATTGCCCTTCAATTTTTTTAGTTGAATCATTATATATATATATATATATGTATTATGGACGGGTTGCTTCGTCCTTTGGTTTTAATGGATTGGAGGCAGGAGTTCTCATCATTTTAAGCAATTTAATTAGGATATAAGCATTTACATGTGAAACTATATACAGATGAAAATTAAAGCTATTGGGTGATTGCAAATTAGCCAGTTCCTGAGCTACATCTTAACCGTCTTCATCTTTTACTAGCTCTGCTCCTTCTCTGCGTAGGTGTTTGCGCCTTGGGCGTTGGCTGATCATCATTGGTTGATTTCATCCAATGGCTGGCTGCAACGTTGCTGCTGGGGGTCTGGATGATGCTCTCTGGTTGCGTCTTTCGGAATGTCACATGGCTGACGCAAGAGTCTTCGTGATTGCGTATACCTGATGTTACACTCGGCCATCGACCCTGCAGGACCTCCTGCACAGCTAGGTGTCTGAAAATACAAAAAGAAACGGAAAGAGAGAGGAAAAACAAAAGAAATGCAGCAGTGAGCATATTTGGGATGCTCCGGCACATCGAGAAAGTTCGTCTTCAGAAAAGTCGTCTTTTGCAACTTTACTTCAAAGCTGCGTACTTTTCTCGTCTTTGGAAGGTGTCGTCTTATATTTTGATCTTCTTTTGTCTTGGCAGTCGTCTTAAAGAAAGATGCGTCTTAGGCGTCTTTTCCTCTCAATTTTCCCTTTCGTCCTGTCGCATCATATTCGTCTTTGGGGAGAAGATCTCATCATGAGGGTTGAAGAAGTTTGTTGAAAATGGAAACGATGGAAGTAGCGAGGAACTAGCATTAAGTAAGAATACAAAATGAATAATGATGAAAATTGAAATGAAGAAGTAAAAATGTCAATTCAGTTCAGTTGCTTGACCAAAATTTGATGAGGTCAGCAGAAGTGGATGTTGTGTTTGGTCCTTCGTGGGAACCGATTTTTCGTACGTCGTACCGATCGTTTGGTAGAACATGTGTAATTTCATACGAGCCGTAAAATTTAGGTCTTAGTTTCAGGCCTGTCCCAAATTGGGTTCGTTGTATAGCAATACGGTCACCAATTTTATACGATGTGGGTTGTTTTCTGCGTTTATTGTAGTGCTTCTTGTTAGTTTCTTGTACTTTCAAAATGTTTTTCTTGGCTGTGTTACGTAGTTCGTTTTTGTCGTCAATAGTAGTTTGTAAGTATTCTTGTTCTAGAATTTGTTTGATTTTATGATCAGTTTTATTCTTCATTTTTATGCCAATAAGTAACTCGAATGGAGTGTATTGAGTTGTTGTTGAAGTGGTACTGTTTATAATGCGTTGAACGTGTGGAACATGTGTGTACCATTTAGTTGGATCATCGATACTAAGCTTGGAAAGAACAGGGATTAACGTTTGGTGCATACGTTCAATTTGACCATTTCCGCGGGGAACACCAGTGGTTATGTGTTTTAGTTCAATGTTTTCGTCACGGCAATACGTTTCAAAGTCATTTGAAGTAAAAGCACTTCCTTTATCGGTGATAATACGTGAAGCGTTGCCGAAATTGGTTTGTTGCACAGTTAATTTTTCGATGGCTGTTTTAGCTGATGTCGTCTTAACTGGATAGATCCAAAGAAATTTTGTAAAGGCGTCTACTACGGTGAAAAGGTATTGATATTGTTTGTTGGTGGACAGGAGAGGTCCAAGAAAATCTATATGGTACGTGTCCAAAGGAACGTTACCTTTGGGGATGGGATGAAGAAATCCTTCAGAATTTCCCTTCTTTCTTGAGGAAAGAATACACGGTATGCAGTTGGAAATTACATTTTCAACTATTTTCCTTAAATTAGGAATAAAAAAATCTTTTTTAACGAGTGTCTCTGTTTTGTTGATAGCGAAGTGTCCTTGTGAGTGCGTGGTTTGCACTATCTCATGTTGCATAGACTGTGGTAGAACTATAAGTTCTTGGTCGTCTACAATTTTGTAAAGCACGTCGTTTTTTACAATATAATCATTCATTGGTGTGTGTGGCAAGACTTTCTTGATGCTTGAAATGAACGCGTCTTGATTTTGTGCATCAGCGATCTTTGGTGTGATGGAGTCTTGTGAAAGGATCATGACTGGATAACGACTTAGTGCGTCAACATGTTTCATTTGTGTAGCGGGTCGGTGAACGACTTCATAATCAAAATCTTGGAGAAAAATGACCCATCTGGCGATTTTTGGTGTTAAATCTTTCTTGTGCATCGTTTTTTGGAATGCAGCACAGTCAGTGATGATTTTGAACTTTGTTCCAAGGAGATAAATCCTAAACTTCTTAAGCGCTTCTATGACTGCAAGTACTTCAAGTTCATAGCTTGAATATTTGGCTTGTTGTGGTGTAGTTTTTTTACTCATATAGTGGATGGGATAAAAGTTTCCGTCAGCAGATTGCTGTAAGAGAACACCTCCAAATCCATGTGAGCTAGCATCAGTGTGTAATTCTAGAGTAGAATCGCGGTTGTAAATGTGTAGAACTGGGTTTTGCGAAAGTTTTTGTTTGAGAGTCTGGAACGCTTCTTTTTGTTGGGAACCAAAGTGAAAAGGAGTGGATTTCCTTAACAAATCACTCAGTGGTTTGGCGATTATAGAATAATTTTGAATGAATTTCCTGAAATAGCCGGTTAGGCCTAGAAAACTTTGCACTTGTTTTTCGGTGTTAGGCACAGGAAAATTCTGGACAGCTTGAGTCTTAGAAGGTGAAGGTTGAATTGTTCCTTTCTCAAGGACGTGTCCTAAAAATTCAATTTTTCTTTGGAAGAAGTTGCACTTTTTTAGATTGAGCTTAAGGCCATATTCAGAGGCAACTGTCAAAACACGTTTGAGATTGGCGATACCTTCAGCCTCGTCTTTCGATGGAATGATGATGTCGTCAAGGTAAATGACGAGTGTGTTGTCATTTAATAAATCTCGGAAAACAGTGTTAATAAAACGTTGGAAAATTCCAGGACTTGAACTCAAACCAAATGGACATTTTAAAAATTCAAACTGTCCATCTGACGTGACAAAGGATGTGTATTTAGAGCTCGAAGGGTCTACATCTACATGGAAGAAAGCATTTTTAAGATCTAAATTTGTGAAAACGTGTGACTGTTCAAGTCTGTCTAACATATCACAAATGACAGGGAGTGGATACCTATCTCTAATAATCTTTTTGTTAAGTTGTCTGTAATCAATACATAAACGATAAGAACCAGATTTCTTCTTACATAGAACAACATTTGAAGCATATTCTGAATAACTATGTTTAATTATACCATCTTTTAACCATTCTTGTATTTGTTCACGAACGATTTGTTGTTCAGTGAAGGGTAAACGTCTCGGACGATGGCATACAGGAATGTCATCAGAGAGGACAATGCTCATCTTGATATCAGTGCTTTTTACTTTGTGTGGAGTGTAGTCCTTAATCATATTGTGTAACTCAATCTTGTGCTCAGCGTTGAGAACATGACTCAAATCAATGAGTTCAGTGTTGACCAAATTAATGAGCAGATTTGGTTCATCTTTGATCAATTTAACTCCAGTCTTCCCAATTGAAAAGTTAGCTTGCTGAATACAGTCATTTCCGAAAATAAGTGGAAAAGGTATACAGTCATCACGAACAACGTGTATGTGTGACTGAAATGAAGTGTTGTCAATTATGATTGAACCTTGAAAAAATCCAATAGGGTAAATTCTTTGTTTTCCAATACCAGTGAAAGTTATTTGCGAAGGGTATAGCGATGGGGATGCAATTTTTTTATACCACGTTTCCTGTAAAATAGTGGCTTGCGAACCTGTATCTACAAGGGCATCTAGGAGAACATCGTTAATTTTAACTTCAATTTGCATAGAGTTCAATGTTGGACCCACGTTAAGAGTAACTGAGTTAACGGTGTGGTCAGCTGGAGGTTTAGATTTCGATGAAGCTGAGAATGTGTTTTTTGGGCAAGCGTCACTTTTATGTCCCCAAGAATTACAACTAAAGCATTTCGGAGATCTAGATGGACAAGCACTTGATTTGTGGTTCCGACGGCCACAGTTAAAGCAGATTATCTGATTTCGAGTACTGTGTGGTTTATGCTCAAAATTTTGGTTACCCTTCTCAAAATTTCGTTTATTATCTTGCAATTGTCTGACATCTCTATGGCGTTCATTTGAAATGCAAGAAAAATTCTTATTGTAACTCTTATCTTGTTGGTAAAGTCTTTCAAATATTCGTAACTTTTCTTTGAATTCGGGAAATGTCTTACACCCATAAAGTATTATTTTGTTATTTGCAGAACTAGAGGAATTCCATTAATAACATAATCAAAAATAGAAGATGCATCAATATTTGCACGTGAGCCAATTTCTCTCATATCAATTAAATAATCACTTAATGACTCATTATACTTTAAACGCCTTTGTTGCAACATTTTATGGACATCTGCGCTATTAAGTTTTGTTGAAAATTCCTCGAGTAAACTCTGTTTTAAAGAATTCCATGTCACAATACCATGTAAGGATTGAACATATTGAAGGGCTGAAGAAGAAAGACATCTTTTGCAAAAAATTATTCGGTGAGAATTATTGACAATTCCGTTAAGAAAAAATACACTGCTGGCCACCCAAATTGCAACACCAAGAAAGACAAGAGATATCACAACAAAATTTATTTTGTAGATAACATGTTGACCAAGTATCAAATTATTAAATTTATAGACTTCTGTGAAGTGTGGTTCCTGCCAAAATCAGTAGCCAGAGTAGCCGCCATTGTTGGAGATCACCGCTGCCACACGCCTCGGCATTGATTCAAAGAGACTTTGGATGTGTTCTTGGGGTACAGCAGACCAAGCAGCTACCACACGTTGCCAAAGTTGATCTGGTGTGGCAGCTGGGGATGTATTCTGGGTCAATCGTTGAGCAACCATGGACCACATGTTTTCAATCGGCGAAAGATCCGGAGAGCGAGCTGGCCAGGGAAGCAATTCAATCTGGCGATTAACGAAGAACCCTTGGACAATGCGTGCCACGTGGGGTCGCGCATTATCCTGTTGAAATATGGCTGTGGGCAAGCCCTGAAGGTAAGAAAGGACAACTGGCTCCAACACCTCGGAGATGTAGCGCTGGCTGTTTAAAGTACCGGCAATGCGTACTAGAGGAGTGCGAGAGTGATATCCAATACCGCCCCATACCATAATACCCGGTGCAGGACCAGTGTGGCGGTGCATAACGCAGCTGTTCAGCATCCTCTCTCCACGGTGTCTCCAGACTCGAATCCGACTATCGTGGTGTTGCAGACAGAAGCGTGACTCGTCAGTAAAGACAATTTCATTCCATTCTGCAGTCCACATCCTTCTTTCATCGCACCATTGGTTGCGGAAACGTCTGTGGTTCTGCGTCAAGGGTAGACGAAGCAATGGACGTCTTGCGGACAGACCACTCTGCTGTAAACGGCGTCGAATGGTACGCGCAGACACTGGATGATGCGGTACAGACTGAATGTGCTGTGCTATGGTTCGTGATGTGGCTGAGCGATCCGTCACTGCCATACGCACAATATGCCTGTCATCACGTGAAGTGGTGCACTGAGGTGGATGCGATCGAACACGTCGGTCCGTCGTACCCTCCTGCATCCAACGATCACATATCCGCATTACAGTTGTTTGGTTTCGTCCAACACGACTACCGATTTCCCTGAAAGATAATCCACAATCTCGGTAGGCCACTATCCTTCCTCTGTCGAACTCGGATACTTGATCAAAAGAGGATCGCTGTTTTCTACAAGGCATAATTGATCGTTTTTTTGAAAAAACCACAAGAAAAACACAATTGCCGTACTTGAAATCGTCGAAATCTCCAAGCCTTAAATAGCGCTTTGAAGTGGCGCCACAGGCGCGCGTGATGTGCATCTGCGCTGAAATTCTAATCATTTGCATATCTCACCTCCGCTAATGCATGTTGTAAATTTCATATTATTTGCATGCTTCCTTCAGGATGTTGCATTTACGGTGGCCAGCAGTGTATTTCCTCGAGGTCGTTTAGCCATAATTCAATTCCAAATGCATCGGATGTTCCGTGGAACTTTGGAATGGAATTAGCCAAGTCCTGAAATCCTATATGAACGAATCCACTGGCACCAGAGAAAGGAGTTGGTGCGAAAGTTTGTTTAGTCTCTGCGGGCGAGAAAAAAGGATCTGGGATGTGACCTTCAGAAGCAGCTGAGGAAAACAAATTTCGGTGATAGACGTTGTGTGGTGAATCATGGTCTTCAGCTATTGTTTCGTTTCTGACGATTGGAGAATTAACGCGTTGATTTGGATCGTTCGGCTGACCGATGTATGTTGATGCGTTCTGAGCTAGATCGTCTTGTATACTTCTGGTTTCAACACGAGAGGGAGGAAAGAGATGAGAGTCTATCGGATCCGTTTCCTGCTCTTCAAAATCCGACTCAATTTCTGTTGTTGATTTGAGCAGCTCGAAATCCTTTAGACTGTCGTCAATAACATTTAACAGCTGTTTGGGTGAGCCGTTACAATTCAAACCCAAAAAATCACATACGAGAATTAAATCGGTATGTTTTAAAGATGTTAACATTTCCTTCTCGGATTCCTCTGATCGCGTAAATTCAGGGTCAAATCCAGAAAACAGTCGTAAGTTTTTCCGATTCATTCGGTCGCCAAAAGAGTTAAAAATTACGAAATGCAACATCTTAATTACTTTTGTTTTTGCATTCGTTAAGCCCTTGGAGATAAATGGAATTTCATTGAGAGTGAGAGTCGTCATTGTGGTGAATACTTAAAATTCCAAACAAAAGAATGAGGTTGTACTCACAGATGTGACGAAGATGATATCTGATGGTAATCCAGATTTTTCGGCTGATAGCCCACTAGATATTTCGACAGGAAGGCAGTTTCGTCAGAGGCGTTTTCTGGTCCAGGACATCGATGCTGTATCGTCTTCAAATCCGTCTTGTGGTGACCTGGCCGTACTGGCTTGAAGTTTCGTCGTGTAACTGTCGTGTCTCCGCCGTCGTCTTCCTTCAATCTTAAGCAATCGTTGTGGTTTCCGGCATCTTCCGTGTTGGTTCAGGCATCATCTTTGGTGGCTGGCATCGTCTTAGGTGGTTCAGGTATCGTCTTAGGTGGTTCAGGCATCATCTGTGGTGGTTGGCATCGTCTTAGGTGGTTCAGGCATCATCTGTCGTGGTTGGCATCGGTATTATGGAGTTAGTCCGAGCTCTCATTTATTATGGAGTGGTCCGAGCCCCCATGTATTATGGACGGGTTGCTTCGTCCTTTGGTTTTAATGGATTGGAGGCAGGAGTTCTCATCATTTTAAGCAATTTAATTAGGATATAAGCATTTACATGTGAAACTATATACAGATGAAAATTAAAGCTATTGGGTGATTGCAAATTAGCCAGTTCCTGAGCTACATCTTAACCGTCTTCATCTTTTACTAGCTCTGCTCCTTCTCTGCGTAGGTGTTTGCGCCTTGGGCGTTGGCTGATCATCATTGGTTGATTTCATCCAATGGCTGGCTGCAACGTTGCTGCTGGGGGTCTGGATGATGCTCTCTGGTTGCGTCTTTCGGAATGTCACATGGCTGACGCAAGAGTCTTCGTGATTGCGTATACCTGATGTTACATATATATATATATATATATTTATATATATATATATATGTCATAATAACAGATCTTATAAGCCTGCAGTCGTGACGAGAGTGGCAAGAGTGGTGTAAGGCAACCGGAGAGAATGATCCATTGATATTGAGTGTAATGCAGATTCCACAACAATTCTTTATTATTTCAGTAGACAAGTAATTACATCATGAGGTTGTTGAGGGTTTGGAGTTTGGAACGGCTCTGAGGGCTCCTTAGCCCAAGAGACTCGTGAAAAAAATAAATAGTTTACAAAGATCTCGCTAGAGGGATTAGGATTAAGAAAAATATTATTGGACCAGGGGATTTAACACGAAATTTCATTGGTAGAAGTCGGTGGTTTTACGAAGGGGGAATGTGATCTTACATATGCGATTTGAAAGCAGGAGAGTCCTTGGGAGGTCTAAGCTAACGAGGCGGCTTGAGTTCAAAGGTGAAAGGGAGTCACGAGGTCCGTGGGAGGTCCAGTTAACGAGACGGCTTGAGTTCAAAAGTGAAAGGCAAGATATTGACCACTTAGATAGGGAGGCAAAGACTGGGATAAAAGGGAACCGCTAAGGGGTGATCTGTAGTGAAAATTGTACTTAGGGGGTTATTTTTAGGTATCGTTTCATATCCCCCCCATTTAGAAGGGAAAGTCTTACCGTTCCAGAAAGGCTTTCACTAAATTATCAACAGTACAAAACATACAATATAACAAAGATACAAAATGACATTTCAAAACAAATATGATACATAAACACTTGATACACAAATAATACAATATTAATTTACAAATATCAACTAGTAGATGATTAATGAAAGTAAAAAACATCTAGCATAAGGACTTCAAAATTTATCCTTACACCTTCATAAAAGCTTCCATATGTCCTCTACTTAGTGACAATTCCCAAAATATTCAAACATTTTTCATGTATTTTATCAAAATTTCCTATGCATGGTGACTGAAAAAATATACAGTATTGTAAGTTTTGGTGATGAACCATATACGACATTATAATCACATCACTAAACAATCTTATTCATTAATTTGACGTAACAAAATCTGTGAAAAGGAAAATAAAAAAATAACTCAGGAACTTAGATGTGCAATGGAGACGACTTCTCTGTAGCAGTACCGACATGTCAGTGATGTCTGTACCTACGAGAGCGTTACTGTAAGTAGGCTAGAAATGAGCTCCGTATATTCTAAATGAGTAACTGCTCATTGTAAGCTACTAATTCACGTCAAGCATCCTGAAACGTTGAATATGTGTGTGCCGTGTTGTATAATGAATTTTTGTTTAATCATTTGTTAACTTCAAAATCAATGTATTCTGTGATCAATATGTGTGAAATTTCGTTCATTCATCAGTATAAAATCATTATCAGTACAATCATTTCATTATCAAACAGTACAAAAATAAAAATACGTAATGAGAGACTGGAATGTTGAGGAAAAGTATTTTTCATCAGTGTTCTCGTACGATAAAAATTTAAAGAACTACCCTAAAAACTTTCCATATTATTAGGTAGAAAGATTAGGACATGTTACAAGTAAGTACAAAAGAGAAATAGAGAGATACTTTATATATATATATATATATATATATATATATAGTCGGTTCATCCCATACTAACACAATAAAATAATTCAATAAACAATGACGGTTATTCAAATAAATTGCAATACATAATAAACATTATTCAATATAAAAATAAATTATTTACATTATTCGACACATTGCTAATTCTTCATTGAATACATTTCATGCATCATGTAAGTTTCATTTATATGATGTTTGTAATTACTTCACATCTAATGTTTGAATTTTAAAACCGTTTGAAACAAAAGTAAATAATTAAAGGCAAAACTTTTTCAGAGCCTTGTCAGTAGCGACAATGCACAAACAGGAAAAATAATTGGACGACGGGTTTGTATTGAATTGGAGATGGGAAGAGATAAGGAAGGCTTTCGACGGGGGTCACAACCAGTTGGGGTGAAGAAAGAATGAAAAGCGAAGCTTTGGGGGGAGAAAATTCTCCCTCTTTGTCCGAAAGTCGTAAATTCCATGCGCATTATATTCTCTTTGAACGAGAACTAGGGCTACTTGGTTTTAGGCGAAGATGTGAAGCGAGGGTACTCTGATTTCCCTTAAGAACTGGTATTTTCGAAACTTTGGTGTTATTAGCAACTCGAATGGGAATTTTACTTTTTCTAACTGGAAGAGGAGAAATTTGATAATCAGATGCTGGGTAAAAATGACGTAATCTAGTCGAATGCACTACTTCAGAATCCTTTTTGTGGAGAGGGTTAGGCCTATTTATTTCATAATTTACGTCAGAAAGTTTCTTCAGGATAACGTATGGTCCTGTGAAAGTTGGATTTAATTTTCGACTATTGGGATAAACAAATTTTCATACATTACAGAGTCTCCAATGTTAAAATCACTTTTAGTAAAACGGGTGTCATATCTCTTTTTTGAAATCTCATGGAATTTCTTAGTTTTTTCTTCGGCAATTTTTCGGGCCTCTTCAATGGGCGGATACAAATTTGGTTCAACTATAGGTTCATAAGGAAGTTTTCCATACATTAAATAAGTAGGTGGGAATGTAGTAATCGAATGAGGAGTGTTGTTGTATTCTTCCGTGACTTGTTTAAGTAATTGGGTCCAAGGAGTACTATTTGTTTGAGCATTAATTTTACATTTCAACCTAGTTATGAGGGTTTGGTTGACGCGCTCAACTTTACCATTAGTTTGAGGTCTGTGTGCAGAAGTTAGTAATTGAGTGACGTTATATTTTTGCAAGAAATGCTTGAATTTGGGTGACGTGAAGGCTGCATGTCTGTCACTTAGAATTTTCTTTGGAACTTGAATTTGGAATACCTGTTTAAGACAGTTAATATAAGCATCTGATGTCACACTTTTTGAAGGGAATGTCCAAATATATCTTGTTGCATGATCTATTAAAATATGTAGGTACTTTTTTGGAGAGCCATAATAGCTTAATCCGCCAACTGTATCCACGGAAATTAATTCGAAAGGCTCATGACTTGTGGGAAGGGATTTTAACAAGCCATATTTCTTTTGCTTTTTCCTTTTATTCAATTGACAAACTTCACAGTGTCGGACATAATTTCTAACATCATTTACTATACCAGGCCAATAATATTGTGGCGATAATAAATTTAACATTGATGACACTCCTAGGTGCCCATACTCAATATGTGCTTTCTCTAACAATTTTGAACGAAGTGAAAATGGGACAACAACTTTATTCAAACCTTGTTTTCTAATTGTCCAAAGATTATCCAATTTTTTGTATTTGCGATTACAAACATTATCATTTTCTTGACTTTCTTTGAGCTCAGAATGAGTTAATAATTGTGCTCTTGGCAGCACGTGATGATTTATGGGGTTTCTAGTTAACATGTCAGCTTCTACATTAGTAGATCCCTTTTTGTATTTAATTGTAAAATTGTACATAGACAATTTCAATGACCATCTAAAAAGCCTACCGGTTGGGTGTTTAATATTTTTGAGCCAAATCAGGGCAGCATGATCGGTATAAATAGTAAAGTGATTTCCATGAAGATAGCAGTAAAATTTTTCGACGGAATCTATTATAGCCAAACATTCAAGTTCTGTTATCGCGTAATTTTTCTCGTAAGGTCGTAATTTTCTAGAGTAAAAGGAAACTGGGTGTAAGGAACCATCTGGATGTTCCTGTTTTAAAATTCCTGAAATTGCTTCTCCTGAGGCATCGGTGTATAAATGGCAGGGATAATTCGGGTTAAATAAACTTAACACAGGCTTAGAGATTAAGATATCTTTGAGTTTCTTAAATGAGGCCTGACATTCTTCTGACCATTGATATTTTACATCTTTTTTAAGAAGGTTATTCAAAGGGGCTCGAATTTTCGCATAATCTGGAATGAATTTGTTATAGACATTAACACTTCCAAGAAATCTTTGCAACTCTTTGGTGTTTCTGGGTGGTTGAAGTTTTTTGATAGTTTCAACGTTAATATTACTTGGTTTGTAAGTACTGTTCTCAATTTCATATCCCAAGAAATTTATTTTCGTTTTTGCAAAGTTGCATTTTGAAAGTTTGAGTTTCACGTTCTCTTTCTCACATATCTCAAAGATGATTTTTAAATGTTTCAGGTGTTCTTCATAATTTTGGGAAAATACAATTATGTCATCAAAATAATTTAGGGCAAATTTAATTTGATGCTTATTTAGAATTTGCCTTATAGCACGTTGAAACATTGCAGGGGCGTTTTTCCATCCAAAAGGTAATCTTTTCCATTCGTACAAACCAAAATTTGAGGTAAATGCAAGTTTTTCTGTGTCTTGATCCTTAATTTTGATGTGCCAGTATCCAGAGGCTAATTCTAGTGTTGAAAATATTTTTGCATGGGACAATTGATCCAATACAGCATCGATACGAGGAATGGGTTCGGAATCTGTTTCAGTAATTTCATTTAGTTTTCGATAATCGATGCATAAACGAGTTTTGGAGTTTTCATCTCGTTTGTAAGCTAATGTTACAGGAGCAGCATAAGGGCTGTAAGAAGGTTTGATAATGTCTGCCTTCAAAAGTTCGTCAATTTGTTTTTTGATTTCTGCATTATCCTTAGGCGAGGCTCTATATGGGCGACAAGCAATTGGCAGTTCCGAGTTTAGAATAACTCGTTGAGGTTCTAAATTAATTGAGCCTACATCATATTTATTGTTGGCAAAAACCTTTTTGTATTTATTAATTAGAGCAGTTAATTTGCCACCAGAGTTAATACCATAATTGATATTATTCACATTATTTGAATTAACACTAGAAATAGTACAGTCCTTAATGTTATTACTATCAGTACAATTCCCAATACTATCATTCTTATCAAAAGAGTACATATTTTCACATTTCATATTTTCAATTTTTGAACATTGTTCATCATAAGTATTCTTACTAGTAGTATTCTCACATGATCCAAGATTATTATGTTGAACACTATTAGAATATTGTGAATAACCTTGATTGTAAAAATGATGGGAAATTTGTGCACAACTTATAGGAGCATTTGAAGTTACATTATGATTGAATTGAAATATTTGTCTGCTTTTGCAATTGATCTTCAAATTAAATAGATTCACAGTTTCTAAATTTAGCAATGCATAATTTAAAGCAGAGTTGATGGCCAAAAATTCAAGTTGTTTTGTAATGCAACCAATTGTAATACTGATCAAAACAATTTCACTTACCCGAATAGCACCAACTGCTTGTTGAATTTGTATCTTAGGGTTCACTGTTATTGTCTCATATTTCAAATGTCTGAGTAAATGTTCAGGAATGATATTTGCACTCGTGCCTGTGTCCAACAATCCAATGAATGTTTTGTGACCACAAAAAATAGTCACTTTTAGGAATGGTCATTCCAAATCAGGAGTTTGTCCATATTGAGTAGCTGGTTGATACGCGAGCTGAGGTAGTGGAGGAAGACTTCGCTGAGGGAAAGTTCTCCAAGGGGGATTCCGGTCCTGTAAACGTCGGTCACGGTAGTTGAAGGGCTCTCTGTGCACGGGAGGCATCCAAAATCTCGGCCGCATCGGAAATCTTTGCCGGGGTCGAAATTCTGGACGGGGAATTGCTGCGGGAACGGGTACTCGGTCCATTCTGCTATTTCCTTGTTGATTGTCATCAGGTAATTGACTGCATAACGTGCGGGCAACTCTTAACCATTCCGTAATGGTTGATGGTTCTTTTACGATGATGAGCTCCTTAATATTCCGAGGCAAACCATTTGTTAGTCCTTGGAGTAGTATTTGGTCAGAAAGGTGTAATCGTTGACCAATGTCAAATTTCTTTTTGAAGTACTCATCAATGTCTCCAGGTTTGTCGCACGTTGTAGAGATGAAGGTATCAAAAGATATCAGAGAGGTCCTTGAAAAATAGTTGATAAGTCCTTGACGTAAATTAGCCCATTCGGTTTCGACGATACAATGATTTAAATAATAGTTCAACGCTTCGCCTTTTAAGCATTGTGAGATTAGTTCGATTCTTGAGGTTGCATAGTTGGTTGTTTTTAACTCAAAATACTTGATCCACGCTTCAACGTCGAAATTTTCTTTGGGATCAAATGCTATTATTTTAGAAAGTATTCTTTCCGAAAACTCTTCAGAAACTGGGTAGCTGGCAGTAGAATCATCTCTATTAGACATCATTTTGGTGTAGTGATGAGAGTCCGTTCAATTTCTTAAAACTTCCAAAATGAGACTTCACGGTGAGGTTCCCAAACCACAAGTTGCTATCCTGTCGACTTAAAAATCTGTCATAATAACAGATCTTATAAGCCTGCAGTCGTGACGAGAGTGGCAAGAGTGGTGTAAGGCAACCGGAGAGAATGATCCATTGATATTGAGTGTAATGCAGATTCCACAACAATTCTTTATTATTTCAGTAGACAAGTAATTACATCATGAGGTTGTTGAGGGTTTGGAGTTTGGAACGGCTCTGAGGGCTCCTTAGCCCAAGAGACTCGTGAAAAAAATAAATAGTTTACAAAGATCTCGCTAGAGGGATTAGGATTAAGAAAAATATTATTGGACCAGGGGATTTAACACGAAATTTCATTGGTAGAAGTCGGTGGTTTTACGAAGGGGGAATGTGATCTTACATATGCGATTTGAAAGCAGGAGAGTCCTTGGGAGGTCTAAGCTAACGAGGCGGCTTGAGTTCAAAGGTGAAAGGGAGTCACGAGGTCCGTGGGAGGTCCAGTTAACGAGACGGCTTGAGTTCAAAAGTGAAAGGCAAGATATTGACCACTTAGATAGGGAGACAAAGACTGGGATAAAAGGGAACCGCTAAGGGGTGATCTGTAGTGAAAATTGTACTTAGGGGGTTATTTTTAGGTATCGTTTCATATATATATATATATATATATATATATAAAGTTGATTATTATATATAATAATTCAACTAAGAGCCAGGTTCAACTGCAACATTTCTTGATCATTTCGCCTTAAAACTAGATTGGTCGTGGCTTAACGCGATGTTTCGATGCAACCGAAACGACGATCGTGTATACTCGGATCACTGATCGAGGAGTTTCTACTTCTCTGCGGGCAGCGCTCGATGCGAGAAATTTCTCGTTACGTTTCTTCTGGACATGACGGATATCATTCATCTTTCAAGAAGAATTCTTTGATAATTTGGAGTTAGAGGAAATCCTTTCGATTCGCCCAGAACCCCATGCATTTAGCTCGACGTCCACTTCGTTCCATCCTTGCCACTGTTCGGTTGGTTGGTTTTAGTTTTATGGCGCAAGGGCCATATTTGGCCATGCCACTGTTCGGCTAAAGTGGCACAAGCACCGCAGAGTTTTCCGCTCACGAGATCCGGGCGGACTTCTAAGACGGCAACAAAACTTCGTTTTCATTTCTCATTCTATAATTGTTAAAGGAAGGTGGATTGAAATTAGGAGATTGTGAAAAGACAGTTAATGCTTAGAATTGGGAGAGTGAAAATAAGGAATTGGTTTTACCAACTTGCCCAATGTCGTTCGTGGAATTTTCAGAACGACAAACTGAACCGCCAAGAAAATAGGTGAACAAACGTGAAGCAACTTCACGTTCCCTTATTGGTCAATTGACGATCATGTGACGTCACAACCATTTGAGCAATCATCTTACTACTGTGGCAACCCTAACAGCCACGATCGTATTTAGACGGGGAAATGAATTCCAAAATAAGACTCGATCGTAGTGCTTTTATTCGATCGTAGTGCTTTTATTCGATCGAAGAGATCAATCACGTTTCAGTTGAATCTGGCCCTAAAGTTTAAATGTGCGTAATTTGATCTAAAGGAACTGTATAATATTGCTAGAATTGCACGGAAGAGTTTTCACCGCTCTTATGAGATTCTTCAGTAGTCTGATTGCGGAAGGCAAGATTGAAATTATATCTTAAAAAAATTGAGACACAACCCGAAAATAGGGTTAAGGGGACAACAAATTTCGTATCATCTTTAAACAAATGAGTGAGATGATTTAGAAATGGACGTTCAGAAGCTGATTGTGCTAACATCACTTGGGTGTGAACGTTTTCCAATTCACTTTATAAGAAGTAAGATTTAACACCAGTCGAAGCACATTTGAAAAATGTAAATGTAATTTAATATACTTTTATATAATATTTTTTTGACTAATTTCATTTCATTAGGACGCATAAAATGTGCTCGTGGATGCTTGAATTCGTAATAAATGGATTGAAGTAAAGTGTAAAATGTTAAAGACACTATCATCAATAGATAATAGCAACTAAAGTAATAATAACAACTAAGGAACCAAATTTTAGTGCAGGTGCTGTGTGCGGGTGTGGTAGTATATTACAAATTCGCTTGCGTCTGTTTCTAAATTATTGCTCTTTCCCCTAAGAAAAGTATACTTCGAATAATCCTCAATAAGACATATCGTCGCACGTACTTTATGGTCCGGGGTCAAACATAAGCCATTTGTCTGCAAAACGACTCCACGCAGAAAAGAGTGATCGGCCGCTGTAATCTTGCACGCTTAAATTGAGTCTTTTACACGCATCCCCTTTTAAAAGGGAGTTATGAAATCGAAGTGGTTGAGAACCCGTAAAGGATGTGTCAGGAAATGGTGATGAAAGAGGATGGTGGCAGAATCATTTAAAGGAGGCTGCTTGGTGGGGATGATTGCATCTTCGCAAACACGGAGGACGTGATTATCTTTCTTCTCGACTCTGGTGCTGGAAATTGGATTAGAACCTGTGAGTATCGAAATAAATTCGCAGCTTGAAACATTAAATTGGGGTGTTTCAATTAGCTTTCTCTTTTGTGCGGTTTCGTTTTGTAAACCACATCGCAATTCGATACGAGAAGCAGTTGACTTCATTTGGGTGGATGTTTAAATATTTATTGAGGATTGAATACTCTGCTTGGAGGATTATCGTGCATCTTCTGTTGTAGGAACTGAAGCTTGGGCGATTCTGATTGAATTGTATTTGGGGAGCAATTTTAGTAGAATCCATCGATGCAGTTACTTCATGGATGAACCTAACCAGACGAATTGAGGTTGAATACTTTTCGTGCAGTTTCAAAGAAAAACTGTTTTATTGATTCTGGAAAGGAATTAATTTAATTCAGATTGCTAGTCATACATTTTAGGTGTTGGCAAGTGGCTTCATTTATTCTGTTAACAATAACCATTGAAACATCCTATTTAGTAAGTAATTTCCAAGAATATATCTTATTAAAGGGGTTTGGCTATATCGGGGTTGGACGATTATCAAGTATCTTCTGTTTTAAGAACTAGGCTAGTTAATTATTAACTGTTACATATTAAATATTACTGGTTAATTATTTTAGGTTAAATTTAGTGCATTCGATTCATACAGGTAATTTTCTTCATCTGATTTCATCATTACTACTAATTCTGGTTGAATGTTTTGAGTGCAGTTTTAAAGAAATTTCAGGTTCCATTGATTCAGGAGGGGAGTTCATTCAGTTTAGACTATGAACATTCATGGGAAATGGTATACAGAGGCTGTTCGGATATTTTGTGAACGATTTTGATGAGCTGTAAAAAAATTGTATGCTACGAAATAATTTTATTTTCACAGCAGTTAAATTAAAGTATAACTTATCGTCTACTATCTCAGAGTTTTGTTTACTTTCAAAATGGCGCTTTTCAATGAGCAATGGATGGAAGGCTATTTTTTCGCTCTTTCCGAAGAGAATTATGTTTATTCAATTGTTCAAAAACGCTGTAAAAGTCATGTTTTTTCGATATCTAAAAGTACGATAAGTAATATTATTAACGAGGAAGGAAAAAAACGTAAAAGTGGAAAAATACTTGTAAAAAGGTATCGAAATAGAAAAAATTCTGAGAATATTTATAAGGTAAGATCTTTAATTTTAAAAGAAAATCCGTTAAGGAGGGTCAAAGGACTATAGCAAAGTGAACGTGAGAACTTTCTCTAAGAGATTTATGATTGTCGCCGGTTTTGCATATAATGGAAAATTGAAAGTAAAAAGAGGGGAAAAAATGTAAAAATCAACTTCCACATATTAGCAAGACCTTATTTTATCCCCAATATTCAAAAAAGAAATACCATATCTTTACGCACAGTGCCAACAATCAGTAGAGCTTCATCAGGATAAAGCAAGCAGCCACACATATAAATCCACTATTAATTTCTTAGAAAAAAATGGAACAAGAAACTGGTATCGAGTCAATACCCTTCACTGATATTCCTGCTAAATCTCCAGATGTCTCAGAGATCTGTGTTTTTGAACTTTTAAAAAGGGTATTATCGAAATGTCGACCGAAAACCATTCAATGAATTGGGAAAAATGTGGAACAAGAATGGGACAAAATACCACTGTCGATACTACAAATTTCATTATTATCATGGAAATTAAGGTGAAGAAAGATAGTTAACAATAAGGGCTATCAAATGGAACATTTAAAACACAAAAATGTCATGTAAAAAATTTAGCCTCAGTCCATTAAAATCGTTCAAAAAATGTCCGAACAGCCTCTTCATTTTATTGTGGGCTCTAACTTGATAAATTCCAAATGTAACATGCTTCGTATCCTACGCCAGAATTCATCGATTTCGGCAGAAATCTCTATTCGGAAGTTCAATAGTCTCGAAACATTATTAAAATATGGAACTCATTCAACAATATTATTAATTGCGACGTCGCAACGAATAATACAATTTTGTATATTTTTGCGACGGTCCGGGATCAAACCCGAAGGGAAAGATCCGAGGCTGGATCTTTCCCTTCGGGTTTGATATCTAATCGTGGTTCAAAATTACACCACGCAATTTTGAACCATGATCAGATGACGAGGTAATATCACAAATAAACTAAAATGTGTCTTTGTAAACCTATTGCGGGTCAGTCTGAGAGATTAACGCTTGATAAATGAGACGAAACTCACAAGGCATACTACTTGGATTGGTTGGTTGAGTTTTATGGCGCAAGGGCCATTTGGCCATGATGCGCCAGACACAAGACACAATATCAAGTAATAGATATACATACACAATGAAAGTTCTTCTGAAGCAGAAGTGAGAAATACACCCAGGGAGGCCATACTACTTGCAATACGACAAACATATTTTCCCAAATCTTCCAGAAAGATTCTGACTTCATAAGCTTATACCATGCCTTAAGATATTAGTACATGGTTTGAGTCTAGGAATTTCTGCCTCATATATCCATAGTTAATACTTTAAATCCTTTTAGACTTTAAATATAAACAGAACTTAATAGTCTCAGAAACTTTATAAAGGTATTTAAAAGGAATTTCGGAATTGCTTTACATTTAATGCATAAAAGAATCTTAGCGTAATGGACAGTAATTTAAGTACCTCTACATAGAAAAAAAAACAAAATAGATACTCGTGACATTGAAAAGTAAATAAATTACTTTAATTAGTGTCGGAACTAAACACTTCTTAAATAACCTTCTAAACGGATACTTTTCACTTGACAGTATTTAATTAAAGCAGATAATTAATAAAATTGAATCGGCGATAAATTGAGGCGGTGTTGAAAATTAATGGATTCCCTTTAAAAGTGCATAAATAAAAGAAAAATTATCAATGAAATTCCATTACGATATTTCCTCGTGCAAATGCGAGCACCCAGTGAATACATAATCAGCTGATGAAATTACAAAAAATATAAATTGGTTTTTCATTTAACTGACTTTGAAGTTATTTATTATGCACTTGATTACGAATTATGCCCAAAATCAGAGAGCAAACGTATAGACTGATTACATAAGTCACCCAACCCATATGAATAGTCCATAACGAAAATCCTTTGATAAGGCAGGAAGGTATCCGTGTTCTAGATTGACCATCCTTTTTGTGTTGGGGTCACGGTAGACCGGTTGGAAAAGTATCGGTAGGTAGGTATTTTAATTAACGTCGCACTGGAGCAACACAACGGACTATTAGCGACGGTGCTGGATCAATCCCCCAAAGGAAAGATCCGAGAACAACACCACGTAATTTTGAACCACGGTCAAATGATGAGCCTGAGCTGGCACTCCACTCTCCAAACTTCCACACCACGCCAACGTGAGGACATTTGAGGCCACGACAGATTTAACGTGCACCAGCCGCCTTTGTACACTACGGTCTTTGGTTGGATTCGAACTGGAAGAGTATCGGATTAGCAACAGGAGGGTTGTGAGTTCGAAATTCGATCCAACCAAAAATCGTCGTGTACATGGGTTAGTGCACGGTAAATCCGTTGGGGTCACGAATGTACTGACGTTTGCGAGGTATGGTAGTTTGGGGTGCTAGATCATGTGTGATCTCGTCATCTGACTCTGGTTAAAAATTAGGAGTTGTCCTCGGATCTTTCACTTCGGGATTAATCCCGGACCGTCGCCAATAGCCCATTGTGTTGCTGCAGTGCGACGTTAATTCAACTACCTACCTACCTAGCTTTTCATGTTATGAATCATTATGTCAATATTTTGATATCGCTGGACGGGAAGAATAATGACGCAATTGCGAAATATGTTTGTTTTGTGTTAAATGAGTCTCTTGTTTTCGACGGGATTCATATTTACAATGGGACAAGAACAGAATTGTAGTAACACTCAGCTCTGCTACAGAGCATTGAGTTACTTTTCAAATTTCGACTTTTTTCTCAATCCTTTACCAGAACAACGTTAGTGTTAACTGTGACTCAGATTTTGATGAGGGGAAGATGTATTCAGTGTATTAGATTGATGCAGTCCAGGGTTTTTTTTTTGACAAAAATTTCAGAAAATATTTTTACTAAATATTACATTTAATCAATATAGCATGTACAGTTCTGTTCGATGACCTTTCCCAATCTCTACAGAAGCTGCATAATCCTGCGCTCATAGAAGTTCTGAGGTTTATAGCTAAAGAACTCATCCAGATGAAGAAACTTTCTGAACCACTTACGGCACGTGCAATCGGCACCCCTCACCCTACACAACACATCTTTTGCGTCTGCGAAGCATTCTTGCCTTTTCGGAAATACAAAAGCGTAATATGTCAAAAATGCTACTTAATTTCTGCCATTTTTAATGTTTTAACAAAATTTAAAAACAAAATTTTTTCCCAAGTACCTTCTGAAATCCCTTCTTTCAAACAAGGGGCCGCGGTAGCCCGGTTGGAAGAGTTACTGATTAGCAACCGGAGGGTTGCGAGTTCGAATCCAACCAAAGACCGTCGTGTACAAAGGGGTCTGGTGTACGTTAAATCCGTCGTGGGTTCAAATGTCTTACGTTGGCGTGATGTGGAAGTTTGGAGAGTGGGATGGCAACTCAGGTGTTGACCTCGTCATCTGACCGTGGTGTTGTCCTTGGGTCTTTCCCTTCGGGGCTGAGCCTGGACCGTCGCCAATAGCCCGTTGTGTTGTTCCAGTGCGACGTTAATTATATACCTACCTCCTTTGAAACAACATCTAATTTTGCGATGCAATGCCTTCTAGCGCCAAAAACGGGAGGAACTTTCGCATCAATTCTTTAATAACTACTCAAGGGCTTTTTAGAGAGATTGTGTAGGAAGTTGTGCGTTGAAAGTGACTGGAACAACGATATAAGTGCACATTGTGTCATTTTTAATTGTAGTCTCCGTCCGTTTCATGATTTAATGCACAGAAAGAATAAAACGGTAAAAAAGTTGCGATAAATCTAATAAAAATGTTTTGCATAATATGTGAACATTTCATTCCAGATTTTATAACAACTACGCAACTGCAGAGTGGGGTTACCACTAGTGATAGGAGTATTCGAATACAAAAGTACTCGTGTACCGATGCTTAAAAGTATTCGTTGTACTCGATTCTTTTCCTGTGAGTATTCGGTTACCAAAGTAGTCTGATACCAAAGTAGTTGGATACCAATATACTCGGATACCAAAGTAGTCGGATACCAAAGTAGTCGGATACCAAAGTAGTCGGTTACCAAAGTACTCGGCTACCAAAGTTGTCGGATTACCAAAGTAGTCGGATTCCAAAGTACTCGCATACCAATGTACTCGGCTACCAAAATAGTCGGATACCAAAGTAGTCGGATACAAGAGTATTCGGATTCAAAAGTATTCATCGTAGGTATTCGGATACAAAAGGTACTCACCCTATGTATTTGAATACCAAAGCATTGATTCTTACTATCGATTGATCGTGTTTGTATATGTATTCGAGTACTTACTCGATACTTGAAAGATCTCGATTACATCGAGAGAGATGCATTCGAGACATTGAGAATCATTACAATACATTGAGAATCAAATACAAGTATTCGATTCTCAAAAGTACTCGATTCTGCCCATCAGTAGTTACCACTGTTCAATCTGCTTTTATATTTGCTCTATGGTTTAGTCAGCCCTTTGTCAACCGACCAATCAACCCTCTATGCTGCCGAATAGGAAGTGGTTTGCTTAGGGTTTCAAGAAATCAAATCAAATGTAATAGCCACTTCAAACCATTACAGTGAGACTAATAGCTTGGCCCTCATTCCAAACAGCATGACCAACCCAACTACAATTCCAAGAATGAGTCATAAGTAAATGGCGGTTTGGACAGTTTACTTAACCCAGATGAGAAAGCGCAGCGTAACATTATCGTGTTAGGTATTTGGGTCCACGTCAGCCTTAAATCGCTGCGGGACGTCTAATAATTATCCCCAGAAAATTCACTAATTCCTTCCCCAGCCGCGGCGAAAGAGTCCGGAGCCAGGAAAATTGCACCTTTTGCGGCGTCTAATTACTTCAGATAAATGCTTGTCAAGAGCACCTGCTGCCAGCTGAAGGAACCCCGTAGTTAAATAGTGAGACGGGGGCGTTCGTTTTTGTTCTTTCCCCTTCCCGTGATTTGTGAGCTACACGAGGCGAAATATAATGAAGAGCTCATTTCCTTCACACGCGCTATTTCTGTCCCATTCATTACGGAGATCGGTCCGTTTGGGCAAAGATAAAGAATTGGAAATAAAAATTCTCAAAAGCTTTGTTTGAGTTCTTAGATTAATTTCACTAGACACACCGTTGTACGGTTCATGTGTTTAGTAGGCGTGGATTTGAGGACTGGGAATTTTGTCTAAAGTGTTGGAAATTAATGGAATTTGAACTTATGCAACATTTAAAACAGTTTCCCGAACTTTTTTTGGCTCCACGTTCTCTTTTCAAAGACAATTTTCTTCAACCAATATGGAAAGCTCTACCTCAACGTATGATAAACTGCTAAAGAAGCTGCACTTTGTATTTTGAATTTCACCAAAAAAATATGCATGTTTGTGTATGTTTAAAATTCCAAAAAGCTAGTTTGAAAAGTCTTTCTAGTCACGGAATTCTCTCCATTGTTTTATAGAAGTCTTCTGAAAACGGTCTTGGTTTTGAAGTGAGATAAATTCAATTTATTATCTTACCCTTTGTTTTAAGATCCACAACTTGCAGATCCTCAGGTAAGATCTATAACACTTAACAGCCATGGGGATTTTTTTTTGTAGCTGGATGAATTATATCTTAGAGAGCGTGTGTTGCATTGAAAAAACGGAGGCTCATTGTTTCTGTAACAGTATATTAGTACTGTAATACAAGTGTGTTTGTTAATCCTTTGAGTAATTATGCCTCCAGAGAAGCAAAAGAGTTCTCATAATTAGCTCATGCTTAAAGCGTGTGCGACAAGCATGCCCAAGACGGAGTCACCTTAAATCGGTATTCCGAAATATTACTACACTTTTTTAGTGTCTTTGTATTTTTAGCTTTTTAGCTACACTTTTTTTGTGTATTTAGCATCTTTAGGTAATGGGATTTGTTTAAAAACTTGTTTTCCAATAATTAACTTTAAGATGTTAGATTAATAACACACTAGCATTTTTGGGTTTCAAAGTCCGACCACACACATAAGGGTCACGGTTTCATCATGCATCAGTGTGTAACAACTCTACTATAGAGGCGTACACTGTGTTCTCTGTTGCTTTTATTGCTAATAAAGCAAGAATATATTTGTGTGGAATTTTTTAATTATTTTTCTAATTACTAGCTTTACAACGTTAGATTAATACATTTTATACTTATTATCTTTTAGGAAATTGTAATGGATTTTCAAGGGATGACAACAATATTCAAGACATTTCCAGGTGGGGAAGAATTTCGTTAGAAGGTCGATGGTGGCAATTTGATGGCATATAAGATAGAGAGGCAGTCGTTTGAAAGGGGAATCAATCGAATAAACTTTTCTTTCCTGTGTCAAAAGCTGGCAAAATGTCACTGAATTTCAAGACTACAGGAAGGAAAAACGTTCCACTGGATCAACACAACGGGCTACTGGAAACGGTCCGGGACAAATTCCGAAGTTAAAGTTCCAAGGACAATACTTCGTAATTTTGAACGACGTCAGATTACAAGAACAACACCTGAGCTGGCATCTAACTCCATTCTCCAAACTTCCACACCAAGCCAACGTAAGGACATTTGAGGCCACGAGAGTTTTAACATGCACCAACCCCCACATACATGATGGTCTTTAGTTGGACCTAGTTTCGAACTCACAATCCTCCGGTTGCTAATCCGTTACTCTTCCAACTGGGCTACCGCGGCCCCTTCAGGGCTTCGAAACTCAATCCGAACTTTATGTTTGATTGATTTACTTGTTTGACATATACGAATCGTGTAGTCCAAATATTTCCTGTGATGTAAAATGTTAATTCTTTATTTTTATTCATTAAATTAAATATGCGGATGATGTTTTCCCATTAAAATACACCAAATACAACCTGTGTTTGCAATAAAAAGATATGTAAAAATAAGTTTTTTCCTTTCAACTCAATGAATTCAACACATGCTATATAATCTGTAAAAGTTTAGACAAACAGATGAAGCATTAATCAAACTAGTAGTTTAATTTAAGAGAGAACTTCAAAATAAGAGTAATAAAGATTAAAACATGTGCAAAAATAGTCAATAGCTATTTCGGTGGAGCAAAACGTCCATCATCAGGACAGAAGTAAGAAATGAGAGGAAAACGTTGTTTATATATTAGGGGACGAGGTAAGAGTGTAAAGTCACATTTTTACTCTCTTGAGGTATAACAGTTAGAAAGTTTGATTAAATTTTTAAATAACATCAAATAAAATGAGGTGTATTTAAGATCCATGAATGACAGATTCTGAATGGCACACACACACACACACACACACACACACACACACACACACACACACACACACACACACACACACACACACACACACACACACACACACACACACACACAATAGGGTATTACTTTTTAAATATTTCTGTCACATACTTCATAATCTATACATATAAAGCAGTGTGCGTCTGCCTGTTGTATGTTCTCTATACAAATCTACACCGTTTGATCAATCCACACCAAATTTGGTACACTTATACTTTGGAACCCTGCGAGTAACCCAAGCTACATATTAACCCACGTTCCCTTTAACCTAGGTGTACAGGAGATCTCAATCAATTCGAAAGGAAATCAATCATAGGAAAAACATTTGCATAAAACGATTGTGGTACGCAACTCAATTTGTTTCACCAGTATTGATCGAAAATAAAATTTTCTAATAAAATTATTTTACCAGTATTGCTCGAAAAACGTTTTTTTCGAAACATTATATTTAAAAAATTTTAAATTCTAATTATGTTTGAACTGATTTTTTATTTCTTTCCATAATATAGATAATTTAGGAATATTTGAATGATGAAAATGGATATAAAAATACTTAATTTTAGGCAACTTGCATTTTGTAATGGTACACGAAAAGCCAAAACAAAAACTCGTTGACAATAAAAGCGTAATTTTGCAATTCGGTACCTGGCAACGCCAGAATTATTGTTTTAATTTATAAATTAGAATTAGAATTCCGTGTTTGTGTATTTGAGGTAAGACAGAAATGTTGCGGTTATATTTTAGCATTTCTAAGTTTTGTAAATTTGTGTTCTTTTTGTAAATAATTCATTATTGTCTATCAATATTTTTCAAGCGTCTTTTTCGAATTTCCCTATTTCAGAATATTCTCATGACGTCGATATTCGACGCGCTTGCTCAGATTTTTTGTTTTTCAGAATTCTACATTTTTCAATTACCAGAATTTCGTTTTTCTGCCAAATACCACTAGACATGGGTAATTTCTTGGTTGTATATGTATATTTCGACGAACTTTCCTTAAGTCTGGTTAAATACGTTATAGTTTGTAGAATTGTTTCATAAAAATAAATGGAAACCTTTTCAAGTAAGGTGTATAACTTCTTATTTTAAAATGACTGGTAAAGTGAAAATAAAGTATTCTAAAATAAGTATGTTACGTTTAATCAAAACGGGTAGCCATACGTTGTAGTTCAAAGATATTTCTAAATTTTCACATATTTTCATTACAAGACGATTAAAATCATTTTAATTTACAATTGTTTTTCATGTTTCAAGTGAGTCTCAATGGAAAAAAGTACCTTATGGATTCGATTTAAAAATTAAATTTTTCTGTTGGAGGAAAGCGAATTTTAAATCAGATTTTGCTGATCTTGGAATAATATCATAGTAAGCAAGTATGTAAACTAAGACTGTTGAAAAATAGAAATTTTTTGTCTTAAGTGGCAGAAAGTCGAGGTTGCTTGAGGTTGAAACTGTTCGTATACAACTTAGGTACCTGTGAAACATTCATTGAAAGCAGTGATTTTGCAAAAGGTGTAATCTATTGAGTTTACTTTGTCTACACTGATGACATTTGTCCTAAACAAGCTGCGTTATTCCACGTGTATCTGCATAGAATTTTCAAGAAAAAAATGTGTGCTTCAAAATAAATTAACCAGGAATGCCATAACAGTTTAATTTGCCATCCTTTCACAATGATAATGTAATTCGAAAACATCGAATCCATGGTGCAATGGTACCACAAGTAATAAATATTGATTGAAAAACTTAGTGCAAGACTACGCAAAGTTCCTCATTCTTACTGGAAATGAACTTAATTGGCATTCGTAATTACTCCAATACTCAAAATAGACTTCTGAAGTCATCTCAGAAAAAGATTTTGTAGTTTGTGTTACAGCAAGAGTGTGATGAATATGAAATGGATTATATGGATGGATATATTATGTATACATATTTGCATCTGAAGTAAATTTGAGAAGCTATGAAAAAGTTAAAACGATGTTAAAAAATATTTTCTGTACACGTTAATGATGTTTGCATTTTTCTATGAAATAGAATCAACGTTTAACCAAGTCAACCCGAGCACTGCCGGGGAATTCTGCTAGTATTTTTTTATAAGTATTGCACGAAAATTTAGTGTCTGGTTATTTTATTGACCATAAAAACAAATACATGGTTTTGCTCAGAAAATGAATTTATGTATGTGAAAATCTGGGTACAAAGTATCAGAACTACATCTGTCACTTCTTGTGATCCAAGACGTGCTGAAGTGCCAGGATGACAATACAAACCTTCGACACAGTCAGATCTTTGAGAGAGAGAGTGAGAGACGTTGCAGAATCCCAAAGAAGGTGGCTTACGGCAGCATGTGATGTAACGATGATCCCTTGTAAATAGCTTCCCTCCTATCCATTGTAAATACACACATTTAATGGCAAAGAACCTCTCCTCGCATCCCTTTACCATCAAATAAGAGTTCTACATGTATTTTTCAATGTGTTTTGATAACTACAATTTGATATAACTTGATAAGATTGATATAATTGATATTAATTGATGATTACTCTTGTTCGCGCCGTGCGTATCTGCGTGACAGTTGTTGGCGCTGCTCCTTGATTGGTGTAACGTTTCATATAATAGGCGAGTGCCAAGATCGTATTAACCAATGTCTCTCAAAGGTTGGTTGTTTTTCGGTGTTTTGGCACGAAGACCATATTTGGAAAACTGAGCCAAACACAAGAGACAACGGCAAAAAAACCACATGAAAGAGGGTAAAGAAAGGGTAGGAAAGGAAACAGTGGGATGAAAAAATCGTTGAGGTGTCCCGGGACTTCCTTGTTTACCATAGACAGCACACCTCCAGGGGGAAGAATAGATCACTAATGTACCTTGGGTTCTGGGAGGCCGTACATACCTAAAGGAGATGTGTCCCAGAAGACGTGTGAAGAGGCAAAGCACTAATGTCATTCATTTACTAGTGTCCGACAACGTTCAAATAGATAAGGCTTCTCAGATGTTCAACTCTCAAGAATAGATCTCGGAGATAGGACCACTTTCGCTTGCTCGAAATCAAACTGATGAGGAAATTCTCGTTGGTGTTAAGGGAAGGCAGATTCGTATGTCTCCATTTTAACCCACCAATTGGTCTCGACGAGATATCTCGTCCATCAAAATACAATCGGTTTTGATAATGAGAAGATATCTCGTCATCAAGCTATTTCCGATTTGTTTTATGGTGAGGAGATCAAGATCTAGTCTTCTTCCAATGACGAGATATCTCGTCCATCAAGATCCGATCAGTTTTGAAAATGACAAGCTATCTGATCATCAAGATACTGCCGATTTCTTTTATGATGACGAGATCAATATATGGTCAGTTTTCTACCAACGTCGAGATATCTCGTTCATTAAGATCTGTTCAGTTTTATTCCAATGACGAGATATCTCGTCCATCAATATCCGATCAGTTTTGAAAATGACAAACTATCTGGTCATCAAGATACTGCCGATTTCTTTTATGGTGACGAGATCAAGATCTGGTCAGTTTTCTTCCAACGTCGAGATATTTCGTGCATTAAGATCTGTTCAGTTTTATTCCAATGACGAGATATCTCGTCCATCAAGATCTGGTCAGCTTTCTACCAATGACGAGGCATCTCGTCCATCAAGATCTGGTCAGTTTTGCTAATTTGATACTTGGTCGAGACAACCACCCAGGAGGGTTAACTGGAACTAAAAAGTAAACACGATGTTTTCAAATTTAAATTACCACCCTGGATCTATATTCTAAAAATAAATCCGGCGCTGTGTAGCGCTGCATCTCCAATAAGCCAGTCCCCTATCCGAAAGCAAAAGCAAACGAATCCCCTGCCTGAACACAGTAATGAAATAAGCCAAGTCGCGTCCCCCTTTATTACGAAGTGAATCAGGCAGCGAACGTTAACATACTGAAACGCGTTCGCTCCATCTAATAGATAAATAAACGATGAAGCAACTGTCGCCTCTGCGTCAACAGAAAGATTGGATGTTGCGAGAAGACGGCAACTCACCCGTGAATTTGCATCGCAGAGCCACCTGTTACGAGGGGGTTCGTTAATACGGGATGCGTTGATTACCAATCTCGTCTCTTGTGATGTGAGGCACTGATGTTTTTTTTATACTTTTTAGTGGACTAATGCCCCGTTGCGTTCATCTGCTCTTCGACCGGAAAACAATCTGCAGGCGATAATGAAGGGGGTGGTGTTCAGAAATTATCAATCCCAGCTCGTTTTATGCAGGATCCTGTTAGGATGGGAGAGCGTTCGATGCAGGAAGTGGAAGGGTGGGTTAGATCGTGGAATCCTACCATATAAAAGACAATCTTGCGATGCTCTACGTCACTTTTTACTGTCTACCGGGCTTGAAATTAAATAAAGTATTTAAACACATTAACGAGAAATGCAACGAGTCCACAATAAATAAATGCGAAGACATCGATGTAAGTAAACGAGTAATGCAAGCGATGATATTTATGTGATAAAATAGTTGCGGTATTTGTGCAAACTTATACATAGGATAGTATAATTTATAATTATTAAAAAGTGTGTATTTTTCTACATTTGTCAAAACCAGTAATATAATAATAGGTTTAATTTTTAGTTCCGTCTAGAATTAGTATTAAGATGTGTCAAGCTGTGAGTCATCCGACTGGCATCGATGAGATATCTCGTCCATCAAAATCTGACCACTTTTGCAAGATAGGGTCGATTCTTTTTATGATGACGAGATCAAGATCTGGTCAGTTTTTGTCTAATGCCAGGATATCTCGTCGAACAGGATCTGGTCAGTTTTGCTAATGACACGACATCTCTTCAAAACAACCACTAGGAGAGTTAATTGAATTATTTCTGGTATTACTGAATTTCTGAAGGGTTACTGAGATTGAGGTGTATTTTTGAGTTGTGAGATTTAATAATTGACTTATCTCCGTAATATGGTGACCCGGTTGGAAGAGTAGCTGATTAGCAACGGGAGGGTTGCGAGTTCGAATCCAACCAAAGACCGTACAAAGGGGGGTTGGTGCACGTTCAATCTGTCGCTTCCTCAAATGCCCTCACGTTGGCGTGGTGTGGAAGTTTGGAGAGTGGGATGCCAACTCAGGTGTGACCTCTTCATCTGACCTTGATTCAAATTTACTTGATGTTGTCCTCGGATATTTCCCTTCGGATCCCTGACCCTCGCCAATATCCCATTGGGTTGCTCCAGTGCGAAGTTAATTGAAATACCATAACATGCCCACAGCGCTCAAAACCTTCGAGTTTTGTAAGAGGCGCAGGTTAGATTTCTTACCTGTCTACCTTCGGAATATGGAGTAGTAAACATTTATAAACCATGAAGGATTCAATGCGCACTCAATATTTATGATTACTCCGCAAAACGTAATGAATACGCACTTGAATAGCAATAAGTGATTTCTAGAGCCCTTTTATTCTTATCTCAAAGAGCTTTACAGCAAGTGTAGATATAAGAAATAGGAGGGAGCATTTGATAGAGCTGTATTCCATCGGCCTACAAGTGAAGCACTCCGAGTCAAAATATTCAATATGTGAGATATTTTTTACATTTCTAAACTAGAATATGGTGATCTTTAAACTGGTAAAGTGTGTGTGTTCGCTAAGTCATTTTGTATTTGAATGCCTACGATTAAGAACATCGTGAAATTTTGAAGTTTATTGTATTTGTGGATGTTATTAGGCTATTTTATGTTGTTTTAAACAAAAATGAAAGTGAAAGAAGTATGCAACTCCAAAAGGTTAGAATATGTTGAGCGAACTCCAATTTATTGAAAGCATTTGTCTTTCAAAATTTTATTCAGGATTATTAATTAACCGTCTCCTTTCAAATATGTGACAAGACACATTCATGGAGAAGAAATATTTTTCCAATATCTGACTTATTATCGGTCTGTCTGTTAGTCACCCAATCTGTCTATTTTCTTTTCTGACACAATATACTTACTCTTATTTAATGCAGTCAGTCCTATAAAGCCAGCCATATTACTTTGTTCCATATTAATAATTCAGAGCGTATTATCAAATTATAAATTTTTAAAACTTACGTTGTTGACGCACTGGAAACTTGATTATCCTGCATACATCATAGATTCCTATTTTACTTGTGCGCATGAACATAGAGAAATATGAAATTAGAAACTTTTCATAACCAGTGTGAATCTATGTATAAGGTGATTAGTTTTTGATTAAAAGAGATTTATCCGTATCCAAGGCCATGAAAATGAGCGTAAAATCTATATAAATAAAAATTGAGTGTTTGTACGCTGACTATTTCGCTAGTGTTTATACGACGACATTTCAAGTTATATATCCGTTTGTGCCCTTCTAATGCAAAATATGTGTTCTGCGCGTTTGGTGTCTGTCCATCTGTCTGTCTGTATGTATGTGTGTGCCAGTACTATTTCCAAACGGATGGTTGTATTTTCATGAAACTTTGCATACTGTGAGTACTTACATTATTTAGTAACAGAACATAGTTGCGTTGGTCTGTCTTTCAGGTTTACGTCTGTTTGTGTCTGTGTTTGTGCGAATGTCACAAAAAATTTATTCATCGTAATTTAATACAGTGCTCTATAATTTACAAATCATATTTTAATTTGGTAAATAATATCATTTTATATTTATCATTGCGATTACTTAGACTTTTTACCAGTACTGCTGAAAAAGAAATTATTTTTTCAAAAATATTTTTTACAGAATTTAAATCTAATACTTTATTTTGAGTCTTTTTTTCTTTACGAAATATAAAAAAATCGTAATACTTTGGACAAAAATTTTAAGTAAAATACATAGCACAAAACCTTTTTAAATAAGATGGTAGCTTATATAGCCTTTGTATTTAAAAAAAATTATTTTGGCACACGGAACTGAAAAAATTCGAAACAATCATTATTAATTGTTTGCAGTTTTAAATTTCTGTAATCCGTTAGTTTATATTCTGAATCCTTTTTGTAGAGAAAAGAGATACATTCATTGCTTTTTGTTCGAAGCTTCTTTAAATTTGTTTTTTAAACTGTATCTCTGGATTTTCCAATTTGATGTTTTTTGTTGAGGTATATAAGCAAATGTTTAATTAGTTTTAAAACATTTAATCACTGTATGATAATTCTAGGAAAAGCTTTTGTTTTTAAATGATATGCAAGGCATTTATATGCATACTCTGAATTATTCTATGCATTCTGAGAAAAATTGGCACACTATAGAGACTTTCCTCTCTTAAATTTTAAATTCTTATAAAAATGTAAAATGTGAAACTTGACATTTATTTACATTTGTGAAATTGTGTATTTAACAATTGTGTACCTATATTAGTGTATGGCAGTTGTTATATGAGATGAATAGGAATTACAGTTTATTAACGAAAACGGAAGTTATTTAGGCAATTTAACCCGAGTTACGATGGTATACAAGATTCACAAGGATCAATCTTGAAGGGAAACTAGAGTGCTGACAAAAATGGTGAAATCGCCTAAAGTCTTCTACTACGTCGAGTGAACCAATCAATGCTGAATCAATGGATGGTCGTCTTCTCCCGTCACGTGGACAAATCAGATGATGAGCGTTCGTTTCCTCCCGGCAGACGAAAATAGTCTAAAAGTCAAGTTATACGTTTTGTGACCTGATCCTGGGTACATAAAAGATTACCATCACCCACTCTACCTTTTTATCTCCTCTATAGAACAGACTGGTTAATTGAACTACATGTCCATACATTAAACCATGTGTTTAGTGAAATTAAACATTGTGGCGACTGTATGACAGTTACAAATAACCCCTAACTTCGCAACGAAGCCCATAAATCCGAGTCATGGTTCTAGAACTCGAATTCTAAATAATACAACTCCCATAATTCAATATACTCGAGACGCGGCGTCTTCGTCAAGTGCACGAACCCAAGAAATTAATAAGCGCGTCCATATCTTCCACTTGTTTAATTGCTGTCATAGGAGCCGAAGTGTAGAGCGAAGAGTGCGCCCCAAACTCTTCCCTTTCGTTGCGTGGTGTGCTACGGCCCCATTCGTCATCTCTAATCCTGAAAGCCCCTGCGACGGAAAGGTGAGTCAAGCAAAGTGACAGCTGATACGTCCACACCCGAGTTGCCGCTTGACGGACGATGGCACTGAAGGGAGGCGACATTAGGAGGCCCAGCTGCTCTTCTCACTGCTCCTTTTACTTAATATTGCTAGACTCACTTGAATGGGGATTAGAAAATCTGAGATTACCCCAAATGTTAATTTACTTATTTTTTATGTATACTTTCTCTAAGCATACTGGGATGAATTTTTTATGCATCTTTTCTTCGATCATATTTACTGGTTTGAATTTTTATGTATATTATCTCTAATTATACTGGTTTGAATTTTTATGTAAACTTTTCTCTGAACATACTGGTTTGAATTTTTATGTATATTTTCTCTGAGCATACTGGGTTGAATTTTCTATGAATCTTTTCTTCGATCATATTTACTGGTTTGAATTTTTATGCATATTATCTCTGATTATACTGGTTTGAATTTATATGTAAACTTTTCTCTGAACATAATGGTTTGAATTTTTTGTTTATTTCCTCTGAACATACTGGTTTGATTTTTTTTGTGTGTTATCTCTGAGCATACTGGTTTGAATTGTTTACGTGTTTTCCTTTGAATGTACTGGTTTGAATTTTTTAAGTAACTTTTCTCTAAGCATACCGGTTTAATTTGTTATGCATATTTTCTCTGATTATACTTGTGTGTTTCAATTTTTTATTTATATATTCTCGTTACTTACTGGTATGAATTTTTATGTATATTTCCTCTGAGCATACTGGTTTGAATTTCGTATGTACCTTTTCTCTGAACATATTGACGAATTTTTTTATGTATATTTTCTCTGAGCACACTGGTTTGAACTTTTTATGTATCCTTTCTCGAAACATACTAGTTTGAATTTTTTATGTATATTTTCTCTGTTCATAATGGTTTGAATTTTTTGAGTAGTAAATTTGCTTACCTAAAGTTAAGGTTTAGTATTATGGAGATGAGAACACATGGAGATATTTCAGTAAGAATCTACTTCATTTTAACCCTCCTGGTTTCCCCAAGCTACCCTGTCCAACCCGATCTGTCCGAGTCTACTAATCATGAGGGACCTGATCGAGATGAAAACTGCCCCATTTTGCGAAGGACGAGCCCAAGTGTAATAACGTACAGGTTTCACTGCGAGGTTTGTCGTTTTCCCCCTTTCGAAAACGATCACAAAGGTGTGCGCTGATGGGTTTCACAAGGGGCCCGTTTTCCCGATGCTCTTTCCCCGACAGGTTGATTGGCAGGTAATTTTCGTTAGATTGAGTCTGGCCATGGAAGTTGTTTCGAAAGGCTTTTAAAAGCAGCTTTGAGGTGCCTTCTCACGCTGCTGAGCATTTTTACATGCGGTTCTCATGTGTTTTGAAAATGACGTTTCCCACACTAAGAATGCTGCAATTCTAGGATGAAGGGTCTGCTGTCCGCTTCGACCCTGAGGCATGGGAGAAGATAGGGATTGAAGAGGGGAATTTACTCATTATGGAAATTCAGAGCTGCTGGTGAAGAGAAGGAATGAGTTTTCGATTTACTTTTTTCTGTGCTTTGTTAACTCCAAGGAGAATGAATACCTAAGTAGGAAAACAAATTGAGCCTTGCACAGAATTGGTGTCAATTTGGAACAGGTTTTTGGATCGACACTACAGGGTAGTTGTCGATGGGAACCACCAGGAGGGTTAATAAGGTAGGTAGGCATTTGAATTAACGGCCTTGCACAGAATTGGTGTCAATTTGGAACAGGTTTTTGGATCGACACTACAGGGTAGTTGTCGATGGGAACCACCAGGAGGGTTAATAAGGTAGGTAGGCATTTGAATTAACGGCGCACTGGAGCAACGCAACGGGCTATTGGTGACGGTCCGGAATCAAACAAAGGAGAGATCCGAGGACAACACCACGTAATTTTGAATCACAGGAGGGTTAATGAATTTGACAAAAAGTACAAGATGGACTGCATTTTATAGAAATTAATGTGCAATGCAAGATACAAATCATAAGTGTATGTTGGTATCTAGATCTGCCCAAAGCTTTTAGAGTTCCTCTTTGTACAAGTGGCTGTGTCGCTCTACATAGAAATCAGAACTGTTGGAGTAATGTCATCTCAAGACTTATGCTTTGGGTACCAGATACAAATTTGTTTATATACTGAATTGAGAATTTAGAACACAAGAAGTCGTTTTTCAGTTTGAATCAAGAACAGTTTAATGAATTGAATAATAGTGCTGAAAGGAAGATATTTATAGCAAATTATGTAGAGGATGCGTAACTCATGGTAAGTGGATGGTGGCGTCTCTGTCGTCTGCCTCCGTGGATAGCCGTCCTCGTCACTCTGTCCATCCCTATATGTCTATCTTCATGGAAATCACAACAGGTGTGACGTCCTCTGAAGGTCACAAATATTGCGCATGAGCTTTCACAAGCCCCCTCGCTTAGACATTAGCCATTATATCTATACAGTATTGCATCGCATAGTATCTATGGTAAAATTATTTAAATAAAATTAACTAGAAATTCCTAACCTGTTGGAAGAGTAACGGATTAGCAACCGGAGGGTTGCTAATTCGAATCCAACCGAAGACAGTTGAGTACAAAGAGGGCTGGTGCATGTTAAATCTGCGTGGAACAATGAATTTAATTTGAATAAGGGATCGTCTTCATATTAAATTTTGTATGGACTGCTTTAAAGGGTAAAATCGGATTACATATTTTGATTTTCTGGATCAAAATAGTCAGAATTCATATAAAATACGTTTATTTTGTTCAAATCTCCGATGGGTTGTGAGTGATTGGATTGCAGAGCTCCTAATGTTATGAGTGTTCAGTCTGTTTCTTATGCCTTCAAAAATAATAATCAAGCTATTAAGTTATATTAACTGATGAATAACCCCATCAAATGCATGCTACATTTTAGTTTCAAAGGAATATTTTCTAATTATTAATTACAAATTAATCCATAATTGAAAAGTAATGAGTTGAAAGGTGTATAGATTTTGAGTGAAATCGACATAGTAGCGTCCCAAAACTTAGTGTGCTAATCTTTAATGAATTGTTTTCGGGTATTTTTTAAGATAGTTGGCTTTTCAAAAAGTACGCCATTTTAACTTGTTTTGGGGGACGTCCGAATGGAATTTTGAGTTTATTTGAAGTTTTTTCTCGATGCAAATTTTATGTTCCTTAATATCACACGGACCTCGATAGCCCAATTGGAAGAGTAATGGATTAGCAACCAGAAAGTTGCGAGTTCGAATCCAACCAAAGACTGTCGTGTAAAAAAGAGGCTCGTGCACGTTAAATCTATCGTGGCCTCAAATGTCCTCACGTTGGCATGGTGTGAAAATTTGGAGAGTGGGGTGCCAGCTCAGGTGTGACCTCGTCATCTAACCGTGGTTCAAAATTACCTAGTGTTGTCCTCAGATCTTTCCCCTCGGGTTTGATTCCGGACCGTCGCCAATAGCCCCTGTGTTGCTCCAGTGCGACGTTAATTAAAATACCTACCTACCTTAATATCACACATGTAGCAACACTTCAAGGTTAAATGTTCTATAAATGCTGATTTTTAAAGTTAATAATGGCGCGAGAATTAGAGGAGGAAGTGCTAAGAGGTGAAATTATCAAACATCCTGAATCCGGCTAATTTCGAGAAATTAGCCGGATTATTCTCCAAGTCATCATCTCTACCGTTTCAATGCAGATGAACATGCACGTGTATTAATTACTACAGAGGCTGTTCGGACAATTTTTGAACGATTTTGATGAGCTGTAAAAAATTGTATGCTACGAAAGAATTTTATTTTCACAGCAGTTAAATAGTTAAAGTATAACTTATCGTCTGCTAACTCAGAGTTTTGTTTACTTTCAAAATGGCGCTTTTAAATAAATAATGGATGGAAGGCTGTTTCCTCTCTTTCCGAAGAGAATTATGCTTATTCAATTATTCAAAAACGCTGTAAAAGTCATGGTTTTTCGATATCTAAAGGTACGATAAGTAATAGTATTAATGCGAAAGGAAAAAACGTAAAAGTGAAAAAATACTTCCAAAAAAAGAAAAAAATTCTGAGAATATTTGTAAGGTAAGAACTTTAATTTTAAAAGAGAATCCGCCAAGTCAAAGGACTATAGCAAAGTGAACGTGATAACTTTCTCTAAGAGATTTATGATTGTTGCCGGTTTTGCGTATAATGGAAAATTAAAAGTAAAAAGAGAAGAAAAATGTAAAAACCAACTCCCACATATTATCAAGACCCTATTTTATCCCCACTATTCAAAAAAGAAATACCATATCTTTACCTACAGTGCCAACAATCAGTAGAACTGCATCAGGGTAAAGCAAGCAGCCACACATCTAAATCGACTACTAAATTCTTGGAAAAAATGGAACAAGAAACTGGTATCAAGTCAATACCCTTCACTGATATTCCTGCTAAATCTCCAGATGTTTCACCCGTGGACTTTTGTGCTTTTGTACTTTTAAAAAGGGCATTATCGAAACGTCGACCGAAAACCATTCAAGGACTGGAAAACTGTCAAACAAGAATAGGACAAGATACCACTGTCGATACTACAAAAGTCATTATTATCATGGAAATTAAGGTGTAGAAATATAGTTAACAATAAGGGCTATCAAATGCAACATTTAAAATATAAAAATTTCATGTAAAAATTTGAGCCTCAGTTCATTAAAATCGTTCAAAAAATGTTCGAACAGCCATTGTAAAATAAGTATGTTTATATACATTTCTGTTTTACGATTTGGGAAGTCGAAAACGTTGTATTATACACTTTAAAGGTATAGCAGTAGAAGCATGATCGTTGCTGCAGTTCTAGAATTATGGACGAAAAATGCACGGTGGAGGTAGCGATGACTGCAATGTATCCCACCTGGCCACGGTAGCCTGGTTGGAAGAGTAAAGGACTTGCAACCGGAAGGTTGCTATTCGAAATCTTTAAAAATATCAATCAATATTTTTCAAAATTTTGAGTATCAAATGTGTTAATGTATTTTTTGTATAAAAAAATCCAGTTTTTGTTATAGGTTTACATTACTCTGTAAACGCATATTCATAGGACAACTAACTGCAAGACTACGTCGAAAATTTGCCATTTTTACTGAAAATAAACGTACGGGGATATTCTTAATCAAAATTCAAAATTGACTTCTGTTGTAGCCACCTAGGAAAAAACGCTTATAGTTTGTCTTAGAAATGGCGATGAATATGAAATGGATTATATGAATGAATATGAAATGGATTATATGGATGGATATATCATGTATTTCCGTCCGAAATAAATTGTAGAAGTTATGTAAAAGTAAAACGATGTTAAAAAAAAATTATTTTCCGGACACTTAAATGATGCTTACATTTCTCTATGAAATAGAAGTGATTATTCTGATCACTTTTCAATCAACATTTAACCAATTCAACCCTAGCAACGCCGGGAGAGTTATGCTAGTTATCTTATAAAATATCTTTTATTTTTCTAGAATGCATTCCCTATCTTTAGTATTAAAATTGCTATTTACAAATCAGTTAGAAATTGTCTGATCTACATCACCTTGGAGATGAGTGATGGATGCCCCAAGAGAAAAGGAAGGATGAAGTTAATAGGGAATTTTAATAAATGATTTAGGACCAGGGCGTCGTAAAATGAACTATATCTGAAGTCATATTAGTTATGTTAATGAAAGAGTTTTTGAGAAGACTTTATGTTAATTTATCATCACCTATACGTCTCTATACATGTCTTTAGACCTGTCAGTAAATCCCCTTAATCCTCTTAATGAACTTTTATAAGAGTCCAGTATAATAATAAAAAATATTATTAGATGGTAGGTAGGAAGTAATTAACGTCGCACTGGAGCAACGTATTAGTTTTCTTTTGAAACTAACGAAAAATAAAGGTATAGATAACGGAACAAAATAAAAATCATTACTTGTACTGAAGGACTGTTTTTCTGTCTGGAAATTATTGATTTTCTTCCTACCAAAAAATTATGAACACTAATTTAACACAGATAGGATGGACTTTTGAGCTAGTGTTTCAAGCTCTAGTGTTCAGAAATAGTTTGAGATCTATGTATATATGAAGCAGAGTTGTCGTCTGTCTGTTCTCTATACAAATCTACATCGTTTGACCATTCTACACAAAATTTGACACACTTATACTTTGGGACCCTACGTAGGTTACATATTAACCCCCGTTCTCTAATCTAGGAGTGCAGAGGGGGCTAAAACAATTTGAAACCCCCATAAGAATATTGAGTATTTTTACGATCACTGTCAGACCAATTCACACCAAACTTGGTGTGAATTGGTCTGAGAGAGATCATACATTAGAATCCTGTGGAAAACATATGCTATATATTATTCCCGTTCGGGATTTTTCCTAGGTGTGCAGAGGGGGAAAACAATTCAATATCACCATAGGAATGACATTAAGTATCCTTATTATCAGAGTTAGACCAATTAACATCAAATTAGGTACACTCATTCCTTAGAATCCTGCTGAAAACATAGGCTAGATATTAACCCCTTTTCTATTTGTCCTGGGTTTGTAGATGGGGCTAAAAACAATTTGAAATCCCCATAGGAACAACAGTGAGTAATATTACGATGAATTACAAACAATTCAACCCGAGCAATGCTGGGTAATTCAGCTAGTAGCGTTATAAAATATAGAAATATATTGATTATTTTTAAGAAAATGAACTTCAGAAGGCATTTCAATGTCATTTCAAGCGTTACTACCACATGCATTTGCATTTGTTAATTACTTTCGTTTGATTTTAAAATTTCAACTGGTCAACCTGAATTATCAGAATTCATCTCTGTTTCGCAAGAATAAAGACACAAGTGCAAAATATGGATAATTTGAGTTAAATGCGTCATCTTTGCATCGATTCATCCTTTCAAAGGGACAAGAGTTCGTCTTTGTTCATTTCTTAATGTTAAAACACTGAATGAATAAAAATGCCAATAATTACGTCATAAAAATATTGTAAATAAATTTAATCAAAATGTTCTGAAAAGTGACTTTGTTTCGAATATTTCATTTGAAATTTTAGAACTAAGCAACTGCGAAATTGGCGGTGAGTTTTAAAAATACACCTGCATCAATGGCAGATTTCAAAAATAGAAATAAATATGCTTTTATTAACTCCACTTTCATTACCATCAAGGTTTCTCCCATGTTTTTTTACATTAATCAGAAACGGTATGCTTAAATTTCGTTTTCTGAAAAAACCGATGAGTTTTCCTTGCTTCATTATTCTACCGAGGTGGTGATTATTTCTCCCAAAATCAACTTTCATTGCTGATAAAAAAATCTCGATTTCAAACTTCCAATATGAGACTTTAACGTAAATATTTTCTGGCTCATATTTCATTAATTCTTCGTGATCTGTGAGAGATGGAATCTAATTTATGAATTCTCAATGATCTCCATACTTAATCAAACTTCAATCTTAGTTTTCGATTTATTCCTCAAAACACACAACACAATTTCGATTGAGTACTTTCAAAAATAAAAACGGTTGCATATCCCAAAGAAGTTTGAAAAAGGCTTATTTGAACATTGCAGCCGTCAGAAACACCATAAAGATATTACAAGAGCTTATTCGAAATCTGGGTGTCAGGTTAAAACGAATGCGACACTGAAGGCTAGGTTGCAGGTGTCCTTTCCCATGAATTTTCAATTTTGAAGGGAGTTGCATGCTTCGTGTTTTTTAACCTACCCGGGGGTATTATTTTACGTTTAAAACAGAATGACTCCCCTGGCTTTCACGAAAAACAGTTTTCTTCCATAACGAAAACGCATTCATATTTTCTTAAAAAGTATTTGTTCCCAAAACAGAATAAACCGAGTATTTTAAGAAGTAAGTCTTATTCCCTGGGCATATTGTTTTTGGTAATTTGACAGGCCTTTTCTGTCAAGCTAAATATACAGTGGGTCACGAAACTATTCGTCCATCTCATGTTTTTTTACGACTTTCATGAATTGTATAAGGATGTAGTTAAAATTATTGTTTAAACCACTTGAAAGCTTTGTGTTTCTGTTTCAGCCACCCGTCAAAATTCACGTTGGCGTGGTGGGGAAGTTTTGAAAGTGGGGTGCCAGCTCAGGTATGATCTCGTCATCTGACCGTGGTTCAAAATTACGTGGTGTTGTCCTCGCTATTTATCTTTGGGTTTGATCCTGGACCGTCGCCAATAGCCCTCTGTGTTACTCCAGGGTGACGTTAATTAAATACCCACCTATCCCATTAAAATAATCGACTAAATATTCAAAGTTTTGCTAAAAATACTACAAATGGAACGTTACACCCATGAAATCAGACGCACAAATATTCAGCCAGATACAAAAACGTTAAAATCAATGTTTGTCATATTTGTTTTACATTTTATATTACACCTAAAATTGTTGTAAGACCAATACCACTTTTTGTACCAGATATTTCCATGCATTTGGTATATGTACTTTCAAACTCGAGTCAGTTTTATTCTATTCTGCTTTAAGGTAGATTTTAAAAGGATTACACTAGTATTTAAAGACAAAAAATGTATGACTTTTCAGATTTCTTTTGTATACCAATCAGACCTTTCTAAGCAAAGCACTACTTTTTCGATTCTTGATATGGTAGATCAAAGACTGTATTTGAATTCAAGGTAGGTGGGTATTTTAATTAACGTCGCACTGGAACAACACAGCGGGTTGTTTATGAAGGTCCGAGATCAAATCCGAAGGGAAAGGACACCTCGTAATTTGAACACAGCATTCACAGCAGCAATCGTTGGTGAACAGTGCAGGAAGACATTTCCTGGTGTGTATAATCCATTGATGTACTGACGTTGTAGATGTCGCTGTACAATTCGTCACCGCCTTGCCTAGAAAGTTCATATCTTCCCTTTCTGAAATAACCATAGGTGCTACAGATTCCTCTCAACGATGCGCAATACCCTCTTGTATCCAAATAAACATAATTGTACTGACATTGTATTTGACACGTGCAGCATCACGATACGACAAATTGCCTTCCGTCAATAAATTAATTACCTCCCTACAAGTATCCCAACTGCTCATAAAGTTTGTTTTCGAACGAAGAATGTCGCAGAAGAATACCAATCGAATGCACCGACAATGTGTATGGCATTTGCTTTATGATACTTTATATGCATATATATATATATATATATGCATATATATCGGGATATATATATATATATCCCGATGATACTATTTGCATATTTAGATGATACTTTATATTTTGCGTTGCCATGTCAAACTATGTTTCCACCAAATTATCGATTAATCGAACAACTCGTGCTTGGTGTTGCATTTTCAATTAGTAGTGTATATTTAGCAGATTATGTTAATTTATTCAAAAAGTATTGTTTGAAAAGTTTAACCTTCTGGATACGGGGACTAGCCTAAAGGGTCGAAAATTTCGAGTCCCCTCATTACGAAAGGCTCGGATTCTTTGAGACCTCAAACTCCTGAAGAATCGCCGAAGCCCATTGCGATTTCCATCCCCTCTTTTCTGTGCTACAAAGAGACCCGATCGTGAATAACCTTATCTCCCCGTTGACAAAGATGTCAGGGTTATCGACGGGGAGCCTCGCAAATTGTTTATTCTCGAGCATCTAGTCTGGGAGAGGTTGAGTAAATGAAAAGAGATACACTTTAAAAGTCACCTCCGCCCTTTCAGTTTACCCGGGAAGAATCTGACCCTTCTAGGCATACCAAAGACCCGACAATAGAAACAGGCACATTAGGTGATAATTGGACGACACATATTCCCTCTCCTGCGGGAAAGCATTGCAAATGCCGTTTCGGCCGGTTTCAGTAAGTTGCATGTAAAGCCGTTGGGCTGGCTACTGTAACCAAAGAAGGAAGCGATATTTTGCCCCTACATATACAGAGGGTTAAAATGTTTCACAATACGCACTTTAAGTTGCTCCATTCCATGAAGCCAAACTTCGCCACTATAAATGTACTTCATAAGGTAGATATTTTAATTAGTGTCGCACTGAAGCAACACAACGGTCTATTCGCAGGATCATTCCCGAAGGGAAAGATCTGTGGGCAACTCCACGTAATTTAGAACCACGGTCAGATGACGAGGTCAAACCTGAGCTAGTGCCCCACTCTCCAAACTTCCACACCACGCCGACGTGAAGACATTTGAGGCATTGACAGATTTAAAGTGCACCGGTCCCCTTGGTTCACGACGGTCTTTGGTTGGATTCAAACTCGTAACCCTCCGATTGCTAATCCACTGCTCTTCCGACCGGGCTACCGCTGCCCGTATTTCCTAAGGTGAATTTTTTGATAGTTGCATTTGAAGCTACTTTGAGAGAATTCTGATTCAATTTAGCTGAACTGGATAAACGTGAGAAGAGTCAGATGATTCAGAATTTATAACCAGTTAACTCAAATTTGTAAGCTCATCACATATATTTCAAAGAAAGGATATCAGAAAAGGAGGTAGGAGTGAAAACTAAGAATTTTAAAATATTCATGAACTATTAAGATGACAAAATCCTCGGTACGTTTTCGAAAAATTTTAGTTCTAAATAATTTCGCATTTATATTAAGATAAATCGTGTCTGAATTTAGCCGTAATTTGGCGTTTTTATCACTTCGTGGTACCATTTATTTAATAAACTAGCTGAATTACTCGGCGTTGCTCGATTTGAAATGGTTAAATGTTGCTTGAAAAGTGAATTAGAATAATCACCTTTCATTCACAGAAAAATGCAATCATTTAAGTTGTACGGAATATACGTTTTAACTTTTTCATAGCTTCTACACTATACTTCGGACGCAAATATATACATTTAATTCCTGAATATATTGCAATATGTAAAAGGTTAAGACATAAAGACAAAATTCCGACGAAAAAATGCAGAATTCTAAGAAACGAAAGATGCACAAAGTGCAGTTTCAACTGCTTCTGTTTAAATACTCTCGCAATCAAGTCGTGGCGCTCACTGGGTAATTGACCATTGGTAAGTACCTCTTTGATCTCCGTCCAAGTGGGATTGCAGGTGAAGGTGATAAATAAGTCTGGTCTCCCGTACGTCCTCACGTACGTCATAGCATCTTGCGTGTATTCGTGCATGTGTCTGGGACTGCCTGTAAATATATCTGGTAGTATCACTAAGGCACCGAGATTTTCAACGTTCCCGTCATTTGCCACAGCATCTCTCAGGTGAATATATTCGTCAACTCTCAGTTTACGTTGATTTAGACGAATGTAAAGGAGACGCTCACTCTCGACTTTTGCGTACATATCGACGATGAACTGATGAAACAATTGCCTGCAGTTCAATACGTGGTATTGCTCAGTATCTCGAACCATTAATCTGTACGCATCGAAATACATCGCTGAAACTTTCTTGCTGGTTGTTTCACCTGTTCTTGGGTTGATCTGCCTCAGATTAAAATGATATCCATCTTCACCATGGGGGAATATCACTGGGTACTGCAGAGCATCATAAGATCGATGTGTTTCCGAAATGCGCTGCAATGATTCACCTCGTCGTTGAATAACGATATCCAATTGATGAAACTCATCTAACCACGGCGACTTCATCTGCTTGAGGAGAGTTCGCCTGCTGGTCTTCGGTCTGCTCTTATGACTACTTTATATTCATCTGTTGGCATACGTTCCAATGCTGTTTCGAACGTTTTAATAAGATTACTGTGCTCATGAAACATTCTCTGTAAGTTTAGCACAATCTGACGTCTTGTTCCCGAGATGTAGGCGCACTTCTGATCAGTTTCCATTTGTTCGTTTTGAATAAAATATAATTGTAGAAATTTTGATGGTTGATCTGGCAGCGGAAGCAACGATCCCGCTCTATGGTAAATCTGCCCTTGCACCTTGAATTTCGACGGAAATCAGGGCTGTCCAACAACTGATGTGGCGCCGAATGATATCATTTGGAAACATGAGTTGTATTTTCTGATGTTACTAAGAAAATGCTTCGACTCTGACGTATCTCCTGACGTGTAAGTCAAAAGTTCTTGTGGTGGTGGTTCCAGTTGGCAGAGTTTAACTTTTCCATTTTTGCAGCAAATACCAGTAGACTCTGATTTAAACTTTTTGGCTTGACAGTAACTACAAACCATTTCCATTTTTCCGATGGTAACACTTGCATGCAGCGAGTAGTCTTTATCCGAATCGTAGTGGAATCCTTCCAATGCTAAACTAAAATGGTGCGCAGTCCGTGATCGTTTGGCTCTATCTCTCTTATCCTATAGTCGGGCCTGACGCTGCTGTGCCGTCTCTGTTGCTCTAAATGTAATAGCTCTCTCTCTCGCAATCGCAAGTCTTCTATTCCTCTCGTCGGAAGTTTCTTGACTACGCTTATCTTTCATCATCTTAGCCGTTGACTGCATTGGCCGATTGCCTCCGCTTCCTTGGAGGCATTGCTACAACAAAGAAATCTGTAAAAGAATACAATAAAAAGCTATTTCATAAATTAAGCAAAAGGCACACTCTCACTGAGCAATGAAATCTATTATAGAATACAATAAAAAGCTAAAATTAGCGAATTTTTTTTTTAATTATGAAGTACTTACGTCCGTTTAGAAATATAAATCCAAAATGTACACTATCACTGTCAAATAAAGTAGGAAACACTTATACAATCAACTAAAAGAGCGAAATAAAACTGTCAGATTCACTGAAAGATGATAAACTGGAAGACTTACCGAGTTAGTTTCCTTTAAATACGACCAGCTAAGAATCGAGTGGGTGTTGGAATGTTCTCCATCATGAGTCCAAGGAAGTTTCCGTTTCCCCAACTTTCTAGAAAGTTCAAAGCTTTATGTAAAAAAGTTAACATTAATTCTGGTGCTGCCAGATACCAAGTAGCAAAATTACGCTTTTATGATCAATGAGTTTTTCGTTTGTGCTTTTCGAATAACGGTGCTTGGGTTAGAAATAAATGTAATCGGTGTAGACAAATTAAACTAAAATCGATAAAAAATTTTAAAAAAGCAGAAGGTCGGTTTTACAGAATTTTTAAGAAAGAAAATCACTGCTTTCAACGGAGGATTCACATGTAACTATTCCGGACATTTTAAAATAAGTTACACGCCTTACCTAAAAAGCTTATGAAACAGAATTGTACATATCCTTACGTATTCAATAAATTGTTTAAGGAAAGTTGGTCGAAATATACACCAACTTTCCTTGAAAATCATCCTTGAACTCCTGAAAACCTTTCCTTGAATTTCCTTGCAAAAATAAATATTTTAAAATAATCTTTCTCCATCAATAAAATATCTATAATTTATTTACATCATGGGAAGAACTAAAAAGTCAATTCAAACATAAATATTGTAATTTAATTTGTTTCGGTATTGGTATTTTCAATTAACGTCACACTGGAGCAACACAACGGGCTATTGGTGGCGGTCCGTGGTCAATCCCAGAGGGAAAGATCGGAGGACAACACCACGTAATTTTGAACCACGGTCAGATGATAATTTATTTCGGAAAAAATTGTTTTTCGATCAACACTGGTAAAGCAACCATAGCTGCCTAAAGCAATCAATCTATGCTCAATGTTATTTCTATGGCTATTTCGAATAGTTTTTAGCCCCCTATCGCCAATAGAAAGGGGTTAAGAGTTAGCCTATGCTGACCGCAGTGTTCTAAAGTATAAGTGTACCAAATTTGGTTGGTCAAACGGTGTAGTTTTGTATAGAAAAGATGCTGTGAGGATTCATTGATGGACCCCTCAATTAACCCTCCTAAGGTAAACTCGCCGACAGAGTCGTAAAAAAACGGACAATGCGTTTCCATCTCTCTGGCACCAGACGGTCTGGACTTGTACCGAAGACGGACAAAATAGAATTCGTTCCGAAAAACGCCCAGGTGATTAGGAGTGCACCTGCCAGGTGATTAAGCCCACCTGCCAGGTAATTAAGCCACCTGAGCTAAGTAGCTGATCCCATTTTACGTCAGACAGTTGCCGCCGAATCAGCAACCAATCAATAGCGAACCAATTAAAAGCAACAACCAATCAAAAGCAATAACCAATCAAGAGCGAACCAATCAAAAAAAACCACCAGCGAACAAAGGCTGCGAGGTTTCAAAAGGAAAAGAAGGGAGTCGAATCGTCGAGTTCCTGCCGGTGTTCTCGTTCGAGAGGCTTGACTCAGCGACCCTTTGAGCGGTCACTCCTTAGGGAGAAAACTCATTCTTGGAAGACGGTTCTCTCACCCTGAGAGTACGCGTTCTTGTAGCCTGGCGTAGGGTGCCCATCTCGAGTCTTGCTTGTGTTCTCGTTCGAGCGGCTTAGCTCAGCGACCCTTTGAGCGGTCAACCTCATTAGGGAGCTCTTATTAATTTGGAAGACGGTTCTCTCACGCCGAGGGGACGCGTTCTTGTAGCCTGGCGTAGACTGCCTATCTCGAGTTCCTCCTTTGTTCTCGTTCGAGAGATTCGAACCAGCGACCCTGCGAGTGGTCTAACTCCTTAGCCTGCAAATAGCTTGGAGTTGCTTTCTCACCTAGAGAAACGAAGGAACGTACTGGAGTTCCGGAAAGATACCGTTCCTGTCTTGTGCTGACCCGACGACCCCAGTGGAGCCGATCCCTGATTGTGCCGAAACGTCGACCTGCGAAGAGTCCGGTGCCGACTTCTCGTCCGGCAGGGAACCTGAATCAACCCGTCTTCCCGTGAGGATCCGGTGCTGATCTTGTGTAATCGTCACCCGACGAGTAGAGTCTCACCCCGAGACCGTTGAGAGACCTTTCTCCCACTCAGAGCGTACGTGTGTAACTGAGATTACGACAACCTGTCGCATCCCGTTAGCAGAGGCATCGAATTCGTGAAAGTGCCTTTGCATAGACCCTAATATAGTCAAGAAATTGTTCTGAATAAAATTAATGTTTATTATTTAAGCTAGACTGTTCTCTGTAGATTTGAATCTACCACGCCACCCAGATAAATCGTCACACACACACACACACACCCTATTATATATATATATATATATAGATATATGTATATGATCCGTAACTTTACCAATTTGTACATCTCCATATTTCTCCCTAAGAGAATTACAGCGAAAATATTTATTTAATGACATTTCAAGACTTGGAATTATAATCAAAAATATCATCATAGAGTATTAACACAAAACACCCAATCATATGAATAAATACTGCTCTTGACTTCCTCGCTGTTGATATAAAACTGCAATTGCAAGTACAAACTCGAGTGTATTTCGCTTTCACTTTCATAATTTTTTTATGATTAAAGGAAACTAAAATAAAAAGGAGATAATTTTTAAATTTTTATATTTCTAGAAAAAGCGAACATCTAAAGAATTTGCTTTCCGAATTCATTCTCCCGTCTTTTAAGATTAAGGGTTTAAAAACGCAAATGAAGTTTTCCCATCTCGAATGAATACCATTTAACATTCTTGCTTTAAAAGCAAGGAAAGCTCCTATTAAAAGGACGCAGAAGGCTCCATGACGCGGCGTCATACTCCGTAAATGAAATTAACGACTTTATTTGTTTTAAGTCTGGAATTACAGAACAGTGGTGTGGTTTTTTTGCATTGTTGCGAGCGTCCTTTTGTGATGTGGCAAAGGAAGAAGAACAACGCTTCCTCATGCTCCGTCATTTCTTCGCTATCGCATCTTAAAATGTTTTTCTGTTTACTTTACCATAATGTAATGAATGCTCCACGTAATTCTATGAAGGAACTTTTTGGATGTAGCCCAACTGTACAGCTAAGAGGTTTGCGGGGGAAATGTTTCATCGAGATAAATATATTTCATGTTCATATTAAGTAAAATATATTATGGTTTTGCGAGTAACCTTTCCTTTATGGTTAGGTTACAGCTCTACGGAACGCTAAGACAGAGTTATTAATACGAAATCTCCACAGTTCTTACCTAATTTAGATGCTTAATAGAAAGTTATGAAACAATTATCTAGAAATATGGTGTGGAAGTTTGGAGAGTGGGGTGCAAGCGCTGGTGTTGTTCTCGTCATCTGACCGTGGTTCAAAATTACGAGTTATAAATTAAATTTATATATACTACATGTAAATTACAAAATATTTTGTAATTTACCTACGTAATCAAAGAGCATCTGTATGCAATCTATGGTTTCCCATAATGCATCCATGAATCGGTGATACCGTATTCAAAGGAATAGATCGGTACTTATATTTTGTAATTTACATACATAATCAAAGAGCATCTATATGTTATCCATGGTTCCCTGTAATGCATCCATGAATCGGTGATACCGTATTCGAAGGAACAGATCGGTACATATATTTTGTAATTTACATACATAATCAAAGAGCATCTATATGTAATTCATGGATTCCTATAATGCATCCATGAATCGGTGATACCGTATTCGAAGGAACAGATCGGTACATATATTTTGTAATTTACATACATAATCAAAGAGCATCTATATGTAATTCATGGATTCCTATAATGCATCCATGAATCGGTGATACCGTATTCGAAGGAACAGATCGGTACTTATATTTTGAAATTTATATGTATAATCAAAGCGGAAACAGAAAAAACTATAGTAAAATTTAAAACCGGCATACTCTCTCTGTCGATATATTGTTTCTTTTCAGTTTTTGCCCAGATATTTATCTTCTTATGTTCAACATTTTGATAAATGTTGAATATAAACAGTAATTTTAAATAATGTGTTTTATATTTTAGAAAAATTGTTTTAACTAATCTCTACATGCGATGTTTCGAAACACTAAATAACTAGGGAAACACATTGAGCCCTTATGGTTGCATGCTTAATAAACCTTTTGACACAGTAATTGCTGAGCTTACAAACCTGGAAACTAAGTATGTGAAAACAATATATAACGGTTACTATGATCCAGGAATGACACATGAGTTTGGGTGCAGCAAGAACAAAAGCCTGGAAAAAATTGATGAATTTGAATGCTTGTTTTTCATTTAGGCTGAAACGGTGAAAATTCTCTAAGCTCTTTAGTCCACACCATAAATATTATCGGGACCGCTTTTTTAGAGAGATGTTTCTGGTTCATTTTTCATCCGAGAGGGAGTTTGTTGGGATTCTTTTTGCGACGTTTTGTTTTTATCACCAGGATCATACATCCTTTTTCAATTTTTTACCCGAACTGTCAAATGTTATCTCCGTAAGAGAAAAGGAGGTATAAGAAAATCAGCCCAGAAGGGTTGCGAAGGGCATTTTTCTTTTCCTTTCTCTTTTAAACTGCAAATTTGTATCAATTTCGGATTGGTTGAAGGTACATTAAATTATTTTGCGAATTTCTAGTTTCATATGCATTTGTGTGCCTTACATCACAATGTAAACAGCCATTTTATGTATTTAGAAATTTTTTAAGCAAATATCGCTGTCTCGGGAGAACGACGACTCAAGTGTTGTAGTTCATCGATTTAATCAGAAAACGAAAATTAAGAATCATTCAGAATTCAGGATTAATATCACTTACAACATGTGAGAAATTTCGATGCTAATTATTGTGGGTTCATACTAACATATTTATGGTTACTTTAAAATGAGATTACTCATACGGGCGTATTGTGAATTTTCACTATAATTTTACATTTGGTATTTTTTACATCAGGTATGAATTGAATGATGGTAATGATTTGGTTGTAGAAGTGGCCATCTATAAAGATCGCCATTGATACTTTTGCGTATGTCGGCTTTCTATTAACGAGCTTTCACATCTTTTGAAAAGTCGCCTTTCCCAAGGTCGACTGCCTTCTCTTAGTGTAGCCGTCTTTAATGGAATTATTTCCGCAGAGGGTGCATTTGAGGCTAGAGAAAACACTAACACGAGTACCGCATACCGAAAGTTATAGATGATGTAGATGTAGGTCGTGCGACTATATGTTACGGGATACACTACGAGGAGGTAGATCTATAGCCGCAATCTTATCATAGTATTCTGAATACTAAGTTATGAAAAACTAAAGCTCTTTATTTCTAACAACCACTTCCCAAACATTTACTTAGGAAAAATTAAAATTAACGTAATTATATTTCTCTTACGATCTCGAATTGTAAGTAATACTTATTTCAAATTAAACAAATCCTCTAATAATCACTACATTAGATTAGTCTTGATACGATCTTATTTATTTTTATTTACTTTAAAAATATCTCGCTCTTTTATTTTATACAAAAAATCTCAAAACACTTTTTGAGCTTACTACTTCTATTTGAAGTCGGTCCATATTCCCATAAATGATTTTCCGAGAATGTTGCGTGCAATGTGTTATCCAATTTCCCTGCAGATTCGATGGAATCGATTATGCTAATTTGTTTGTTTCGTATATATTTTAGATTGTATCTTGATAATTCAAAACTCCTGGACTATGCATATTTTAGTTTTTGGACTCTTAAGATTGTTTTATTTAATCTTAATATTATGTTATTTCAACCCTCTGAATCCGGTAGCTGTCAAACGTTGGGTACAGTTGTGTCCAGAGGTTTGTTTAATTGCGTGTCTGTGAAGTAGACTCGCCTGCTTTCCCGTTTCCAAGGGCAAGGGTTTAAATCATCAATACTTTATTGTCCAATCGAATATTATAGGGAGCCATTCCACCTCAGGCGAGTGAGAAAATGACATTGAGGAAGAAAGCGCGTAGAGGCAGGTGTTATTTTTATGTATTTTGGAAATTCATTCGTACAAAAAGATCGTTCAAGTGCTAAATCAAAATGAGAATAATGCAGTCTGTTTTCAGAGAGTTAATCAAAGATATATATACCATACCGACATTTGAATCTTCGAAACCTAAACGAACACCATTGCCTGAAATAAGCCATTATGGGTTTCTCATGAGGAACCCCTAATAATTTCTCACGTGCTTTGCCCAAAATATTTGTTACTTTCAGGAAGCTCTTGAAAATTTCACACGAAAATATTCATCGAGTGTATTATAACCATAACTATCTAATGCATTCCTTCTCGTTAACTGATGACATCCAGAATATAACATGTTATTCCTTCCCATGGTAATGGTAGAATAGGTTAAAACATACCCATGACTGACTCAAGGAGGCTTGAATGAGTCACTCTAATCACCACAGAAGCTTTACTTTGTCATTGATGGAATATAGCTAATGAAGGAATAGTTACGGAACATTTTTCTCATCATCACTTGGGTTTGAAATATTTCTACTTTTAATATGGGTATTTACAAGACAAATGATAAGTCTAAAGGACAAATTGAGATCTGGATTTCACAGATTATAAATAATTAGCCTGATTTTTAATGACAAATACCCGTACGCGAAAATTCTAAATTTTAAACTCCTAAAAATTATAAGCTTGCCCAATCCAATGACTTGATTACAGTTAACGATGTTTATTTCACCTGTTAGACGCAGTCTACTTTATATCGTTGTTCCGGGTGCTGAATCTGTATTTTGTGTTAAAAATGTCAATTGATTTTGACGCAATTCCTCCTTCCTATGCAACAAGGACAGAACTGTAGTAACATTCAGCTCCATTGCAGAGCATTGTGTCATTGTTCAAATTTCAACTGTTTCACATCGTCCTTTAGAAGAACGTCGCAAGTGTTAGTCGTGACTCATATGTAGATGTGCTCCTCGATGCAAAAACGACGAAAGTGCTGTTCAGAAGTTGTGTGTTGAATTTGACTGGAACAACGACGAAAGTGCGTATTGTATAATTGTTAATCTAAACTCTCCACATTTTATGGTATAAATAACTGATTGAATGGAAAAGAAATAAGAGAGTAAATTGATATGAAGTAAATTAAATATTTTTTATAGTAGTTGACTGTGTATGAATTTTAAAATTTCAACCTGATGTAAGAAAATTTTCTTTTCAATTTTACATCAGGTATTTTCTAATACCTGACTAGTCTAATTCTCTTTTCTAATACTTTTTGCTTTCATTAGGAGGTCTATGATTTTTTTCCACAATTGGCGTCCTTATCTCGGATTCTGGTTCCAAGTTTAACTTTCGGTGCCGAAAGCGATAGCATCGATATCGAGTTAACAAGGGGAAAACATCCATCCATGCTTTTGCGTATTGCAGCCTTCTCATAAGGCGCTTTCATACCGATTCAGAAATCAACTGACCCAAGGTCAACTGCATTCGTCTTTACCCTCCTACCATGTAATCTCTCCCTGTTCCTGTAAATGCCTGGGGCCTCTGTACCCCAGTTGGAGGAGTAACGGACTTGCAACCGCAAGATTGCGAGTTCGAATCCGTACAAATATCCGTACAAATGGGGCTGGTGCACGGTAAATCTATGATGGCTTCAAATGTCCTCACGTTGGCGTGGTGTGGAAGTATGGAGACTTCGGTGCCAGCTCTGGTGTTAGCTCGTCGTCTGACCGTGGTTCAAAATTACGTGGTGTTATCCTAGGATCTTTCCCTTCTGGGATCGATCCCGGAGCGTCACCAACAGCCCGTTGTGTTGCTCCAGTGTGACGTTAATTAAAATACTTACATACCTACCTGTAAATACCCACGGCATTTCAGAGTTAACCAGAGTTAACGATGGTGTTTTCGTAATGCGTCTTTCCCCTTCCTCTTCTTGTAGTGGTTGATAGTTTTATCGGTTTTTATGGCGCTAGGGCCATACTGTGCCAGACACAAGACATACAATATCAAGCAATAGACATGCACACACAATCAAAATTTTACTGACATATAAGAGAGAAATATACCCAGATGGTAATCAAGCATGACAGGAATTGAACCTGCTCCCACTACAACTCGCATGTTCTCAGCGCAGCGGGCACACCCACTGAGCCACGACGCCCCCCCTCCTTTTGTAGTGCTCTAAACCTTATTGGTGATTGGGTATTGTTGTTTTTTGGGGGTTTATGGCGCAAGGGCCATGTTTCCACCATGTAGAGCCAGACACAAGACTTACAATATCAAGTAGTAGACAGACACACGCAATGACAGTTTTACTGACACAGAAGAGAGAAATAAACCCTGGGAGGAGCCCCATTTGAGGACAACACCTCATAATTACCACTGTCATATGACGAGGTGAACACCGGAGGTGGCACCTCACTCTCCAAACTCCCACACCCCGCCAACATGAGACATTTAAGGACAAGACATATTTAACGTGCACCAGCCCCCACGTACATGGCGGTCTTTGGTTGGATCGCTTTTCGAACTCACAACCATCCGGTTGCTATTTATCTACTCTTTCAACAGAGCTACCTCTGACCTTAAAAGTAATGAAAAGGTTCATATGAATAGAAAATAAAAAAAGTTTATGAAAATGGGAAATTAATTGATCATTAAATTGAAACATTTTCTATCTTACAAATAAAATTTTACTATTTTTGAACGCGGTTATTATCGAGTTACTTAACATAATCATAAGTAAAATCCAACATCATGTATAAGAACGATTCTCTGTGATGTACCTCACTATTTACAGATTTTTGTTTCACCATTTTTGGAATAAATTCCGTGTTTAATTTTTTCAATTTTTTTCTTACGATCGCACGAGTTTTTTCATTTTTTTTTCGTTAAAAGTATATTAATCAAAAATGGCATGCCATAATACGAAACAATAGGTACCTCAATTTTAATTTCAATACTTATCAAACTTGATTAAATAGTTGAAAACTTTCAAGTTTTGTTATTACATAAAATCGTTAACCAACGTATTTACGACAGTGTTTCTTTAATAGTGTAACAAATAAAATAAGAAGCAATATGAAGTGATAACAATACTTTGTTCTTAAAGATTTCTGTAAATTTTAAGAAGCTACCGATTCATGCGCATTCAATGAATCGTAAACTCAATTTCAAAATGGACAAATCTTCAGTTTTAGCGATGGTGTTTTTGTTCCCATGGTTTTGGGCACTGTATGGACTGATTATTACTGGCGATGCGGGATACTAAGCATGGCTAATGATATATATTTTAATGGTTGTGACTTTAGACAGCGACGAAGTGGAAAGGATTAGAAAAGCAGAAAATAAAGAGCAAGTAAATGCAAAGGCTAACGATGGAAAAGTGAATAACTCCCAACAGTGAATCCAGAGATTGAAATTAAAAAAGAAGATAAAGATGTCTTAACTTCAATTGCGCCTTCCTGGCCAGAGGAAGAATTTTTTGAAAAATTAGCAAACATAATAATGAATAATTCCATCACAATGGAGAAAGAAGAAGCGGATGTATTTGCTTACGGGGTTTTGAAAGACTTGTTGAAAACATGTGATTATATTGAGAATGTATCTGAGACAGACTGTCAATTTGTCAAAAGTAAAAATGGATGAACAGAGTGAGGATTTTGTAAATGATTTAACGAAAGGGGATGATGGTACTGATATTGTAAACCCATCGTATATTTCCAGAAAAGTTTTGAAAACCTATTTCCAACGTCTGGAGTCAATCCTTTCAGCGCAATGATGGAAGTAATAGCTGCAGATGAATTGAAGAATTTAACTTAATTTGGTGATAGTATTGATGGTGCAAAAGGATTGTACAAAACTATGACTATATCTTTCGTAGATAACCACCCAACTGTAAAAGAAGTGGAAGCCAATCCAGTAGAAACGATAAGAGGATGCTCTTTGAGAGATAGTTTTACAGAATCAATGAATTCAGGTGAAGGTAAGAGGATCCCACCCACATCATTTCAAACTGTGACTGAAACGTTGAAGCAAAACTTCCAACTTTTGGAACCGATAAAGGTGCAACTGGAGATTCAGTGAAGTAAACAAAGAAACCAGATTTGAGTTCCAAGATCGAAGACGATGATTTATCATGCGAGAGTAAAACTCTAAGGATACGTCCTGCCTCAAGTTGTATGAACAAATATCCGTCTGAGGTATCAAAGGCAAAGCATAGCCTATTTACTCAAGAAAAAATGCTGCTGCCAAGATGCTCTGCACTTGCAATGAGATATACTGAGAAACAGAGGCCTAGAACCATAAAACTTGAGCACATTTGGTCCTCCGAGACAGATGACCCTATTCCTGGTCCAGCTTATTTGATGAACAATTCACTCTTTTATTTTGAGCACCGTTTCCATTGGGCCATGAAAAACAAGATGATATATAAGCCGAATTTGAGATTTATTGATGAAGGCAATGAAGACAGAGGAGGACTTCGTGATGCAGTTGGTGCCGTTCGAGATACCGAAGTCGCCAGTGGTACAATTAAGTTGTCAATCAGAGAAAGGTTGGTCTCATTATTGATGAACAAACTCCAAAAAACACATATAGATTAAAGGAAAAGGATATTTGGAAAACAGTTAGGAAGCAACTATTGAAAATTTTAAGACCATTAATTCCTTTCATAAGTGATGGTTTAGAGTACGTAATTAGATTTTCATAAGTTTGTCTAAAAAAGGATTTTGTATTAAGATAAAGTATTATGCAGGTATGGACAAATTATAGTTAGTTTTACAAGTTTATCTAAAAATGGATCTTTGTACCAAGATAATGAATCATTTAATGGATGAAAATGTTATAATAATCGTACGTAAGAATCGTTTAGTAGTAGTTGGTAGTATATAAGTAATCGTTTAGTTAGTAAATAGTTATGTTACTTTTTCTTAAGTTGCTCCAAAAATGTTTTTCTTGTGTAATACAAAATATTTTCTGAAAAAAAAAAATTTATGAGCTATTTTATTAAAAGTAATGGATTGTGTAATGTCTGGATTTGTTATAGAAGACTATAATTTGTGTAATAATTATAATTTTAAAACGAAAATTTCGGTTCTGTAAAAACTGTTAAGACGAACTTAGTAGTCTTAAGCAATTGTTCAGTTAGTAGTTAAGTTTGTTTTCTAGGTTTGTCTAAAAACATATCTCTTGTATAAAACACGTTATTTTCGGAAACAATTATTTTGTACTCTACTTTCAAATGTATATTCAAAATCTCTTAATATCTGAAATCCAGTAAAAATAAAAGGAAATCGTTCAGCAAACTGTGTGTTTAATTTTTCAAAAAAACACCTGTAAATTGTTGATGTAATTAAAGTACCATGTTAGGAGCTAAACTGAAAGTATTTTATTCTTTTTAACGGTTTCAAAAATTGAATAAGTATTCAACATATCAAATGAAATCAAGTGTACATGAAAAAAGGTTTAGTATCAATTAAATGTTCCGCAAACTATATTTATAATTTATTTTATGATCTAAACTATTAA